>JAOYMR010000023.1:8564244-8581331 GCA_025802075.1 Tenebrosternarchus preto
AAAGTGAGGAGATAACAAAGTGAGGAGATAAAGTGAGGAGATAACAAAGTGAGGAGATAAAGTGAGGAGATAACAAAGTGAGGAGATAACAAAGTGAGGAGATAACAAAGTGAGGAGATAAAGTGAGGAGATAACAAAGTGAGGAGATAAAGTGAGGAGATAACAAAGTGAGGAGATAACAAAGTGAGGAGATAACAAAGTGAGGAGATAACAAAGTGAGCTCAGTAGGACACGTTTGAGGGGAAGAAGGGTGTGAAAGAAAAGTACTGATAGTTAATTAACTTGTTTTACAGAAGCCAGTCAGCACAAGACTAATGATCAGTTAACCTCAGAAAACAATTCACTTTACAGGTAAACAAACTTACACTCACTCTTACAACCACAGGAAGAACGTTTGAGACAGAACCATCAAATCGCAGCGCTGTATGTATTCCCCTAATGTGTAGACCTGTGAGGTACGGTCAGAAGAACGGAGGAGTGGAGAGACAGCAAATCGAGGAGGTGCAATGCAACGAGCCCACCAATCCAGACAGCCGAAAGACAGCGAGAGGCAAGGGTGAGGGCGGAGCTAAGAAGGCAGGCATGCTTAATCGACACACATACTGGCTCAACTACTCTTGCCTTAACTGCTTCTCCTTTGTACAGGTTCTTTCCTGAACGCTGAGACCAAAGCCAAGCGGCAAGAGATCAAAAGTGACCCGACCCCATTAGGTGCTGTGACCCAGCCAGCACACACTGGCTTCTCTGATTTACTGAGATTTTATCTGATCTTCTAAACTGACCGCATAGTTAGTGCTGTAATCCCCACTGGTCTATGGTTTGTTGTCAGAGCTCCATCTGAGAGCTTTGCTCATGAATGATATTGGGTACAAGTTTTTTTATAAGTTGGATCCTGAGGGGATGCAAGGCAAATTTCAATACATCACTGAAGTTTTCACTTTACTAATCTAGGGACATGTTAATTAATGTCACTAAATATTAAACAGAGTAATCCAGGCTTTTGGAAGGATTTAAAAGGACTAATTTGCTTGGTGAGGGCTTAATAGCATGGTATGATAAGTCCTGATGGCAAACTGATCTGAAGCTCATTTTCCTCTCAGAAACAGGACCACACCCCCATTTGGGTGGAGTCAGGCGCTTAAGTGCATCAAACCTGTTTCAGAATCATAGGAGAGGTATACATACAGCTACACACACATGGGCACGGACATGCTGTGTTTGATCACGGGCTGGCATCTGTTTGTGGGTTTATGTGTGGGTGTTTTGCCCAGAGCTTTTCCCTCCAGCACTGAAGAACAGACCATCTCGGTACACACACACACACACACACACACACACACACACACACACCCACACACACACATGCATGCTGTCTGTCCTGCTGGTGTCAACTTCACTTGGCCCAGGGCCTCCATTCTGCCGTCTGTCTGTTACAGTAAAGCTCAGCAAAGACTCCTCTCGGCTCCACCCTGTACAGCTCTTCATCATGTTATTATCCAACTCTCCTGGCTCTGTATTTCCTCTTCCATTTAACACTGTCATTTTCTTCAGTCACAGTTTCTCTCTCTCTGTCAGGATGGGCTAAAGCCTCCCTCTCACTGGACGCCTCAGTAGAGTGTAATGGGTATTTCAGCGCGGAGGCTTCAGTGAAGTCCAACCCTGAGGATGAACAGGAACAGAAACTTGTACGTGCACATCCACTGCCTTTGTGTGTGTGTGTGTGTGTGTGTACATTTGTGCCTAAACATGTTCTGATCTTCTCTAACATAGGCTGTAGAAGATTTCGAATTCCAGGGTGTGAAGACTGGAGAGGAAAAGCCAAGTTGAACATGTAATCATAGGCTGGACACCAGTGAGAAGAACTCCAGAAGGTAGACGTGCATGAGAAACACGTGCTCTCTTGGATCTACTCAGGTGGCTTTTGGGTCATGGGCTTCACGGGCAGTAAGGATAGTTCTTCATGGCTAGTAAGGATAGCTCTTCACAGGCAGTAAGGATAGCTCTTCACAGGCAGTAAGGATAGCTCTTCCATCCCTGTGCATGCTGTTAAGTATGAAACGTATTGGAGCGTAGAATGCACTGATATTTGAAAGAGTATAACTCATTCATTTCTTTACAGTGCAGTAAAGAAATACAGTGGAGTTATGACCTCTAGTTTTTCACTCCTGGTATTAATTTTATTTCAATATTTCTATCTTTCAGAATGCAGCGATTCTCAGCCTCAATCATAAACATGGAGGGACAGGCTAGTCCTGGAAATACACCTGCTGCTTCTCAAGCTGTCCTCATTCATACCATGACAAAGCACAAAATGTCCAACATTTCATACGTCAGTCTTGTACCAGCTTTGGTGTGTTATAGGTTCATATCCCTTTAAACAAAGTGAACTTCCAGTGTGAAATTGTAAAGTTGGTTAAGTCTGATGCTCTCAGCATAGGGAACAAATATCAGCTTTCTGTTTGCACGAGTACGGTCTTAACCTGTGTAAAATTAGCATATCATATATGCAGATACTATTGTTGTGACTTCAACTGCACTGGTTCACTTTATGTAGAGTCTGTCACCGCAGTCTACAGTCATTCTATCTTGTGTATTTACAGTATATATAAAAAACTATGAATTGAATTCTGTCTTTGCTGCAGTCTGTTTTTTTCTTAGTCAAATCTATGTAACCTGCACTCTACTTAACCTGTCCAATGGTAAAAGTGCTAAAGCTACAATACAGGAGAGCAGCTCCTCACACTGTACTAGTAGAGAAGTGTCTCCAGACAGAGACCAGGGATCAGGGTTTAGGAACCAGAGACTGGTCACGTATTGAGACAAAGATCATAGCAGTAGAAACATGAAATGAGGTCAGTCTTGGATGTAATAAGAACCACTCGAAAAACCTGATATACTTAAAAGCTCTATAGATTGTACAGTTTGAAATCTTTGAGAAGCCACATAGTTATTTGATGTTGTATATACACGTGTCAAGAGCGTGCATTACTTAACATAATAAATTACACAAAGTTTACAATACACATACATGCATGAATTAAGTTTGTACCAAAGTATTACTGAAATGATATAGAAAATGATTATACGACTATGAGTGGAAAAAAAAAAACTGCACTGATAAAGACAATCTTATTATCTGGGAATATTTTGTAAAATCTTCTAGCATAGATTGCTAGCTACTAGCATAGCTTGTTAGCTTCTAGCATAGATTGTTAGCTACTAGCATAGATTGTTAGCTACTATCATAGATTGTTAGCTACTAGCATTGCTCTGGCGTCTCTCAGCACCTGCCTCTTGTTCTCCAGCTCCCGCACTTGCTGCTCCAGCTCTGGAATCAGAAAAACACTAATAGTTAAACCACCTGGGTGTATTAACCGAACGCTACAGGCTTGCGGGAGTGACTGCAGGTCACAGAGCACCTGACCAACCTTGTTCCTGCTGTCTGAAAATTTCCGGGAGCTTCCCTGATGCTTCCAGCATGCTAAAAGCCATGTCATAGTCTGTGGAGTTCAGATTAACACAAATCACATCTGCTCTGGCACAAAGAATGAGACTGTGTCAAATGTAGGAATAATTAACTGACCCAAAAGTATAATCAATAGTAATCAATAATCAAAAAGTAAGCTAGATACCGTTATATATGTGTGTGTGTGTGTGTGTGTGTGTCAGGTGGCCTGTTTTCACCCTGCTGTGTGGCTTGCTGGGTCTGCACCCTTTCCGCTAGGCAGATGAGAAGTTCCGTGAGCTCCCCAAATATGGTCTCTGTGCAGCCCAATTCATTACATCTCCTCCAGAAGAGGGTTGCATTGGAGACTGGCACGCCCTCCGTCCCACCTCCATCGGCAGGTTCAGCAGGTGGTGGAGGGGTGGCCAGGTTTCGTTGATTATCAACTGAGTGGCTGGGAGAAGCCGATGGATCTGTAGCACCGGCTCCAACAGGTGGAGGAGAGTCATAAGACAGGCGCCTGGACACCAGTTTGGTCGGAGGGGATTGGGGAGTGGAAACAGAGAGAGGTGGAGGTGGGTCACACCCAGCAGCTGTTGAGCCAGGTGAAGGAACATGGCAGGAGCTGTTTTCTGTAGCCAAAAGAAAAAAGAGCTTTCAGATTCAACTCCATTATCATGGTCATAAGCAATAAGAACATGTGTGTGTGTGTGTGTGTGTGTGTGTGTGTGTGGTGGGGGAGGGGGTGGATCAGAGAATGTGGTACCTTCAATGGATTGTACTGAATCTGTTAGGACAGTGAATTGCACGTATTCATGACGAAACTCTTGTGCCAAGATACTTACAGACTCAGCACTCTGAGTAAAAGATGGAGAAGGGGAGACAAAACCAAAGCAGAATGACACAAGAACGAAACACTTATTCAGCATGGAGGTGTACATGGGTTTGCTCAAGGGTGGTGTCTGTGGGTGGGAACTCACTGTGTCTGTTTCATCGCTATTGCCACTTTGGCAAGGAGAAACCCCTAGGCAAAAACAAACAGGTCCAGAAAGTATCAGTATTGTAGCAAAACGAAAGGCTTGTTTTACCTCCCGCTGGCTTCTTTGAGGGCGTCAGTAAGTTTGTCCATCGTAAGCTCCAGAGAAATCAGTGAGAGGTGGAGTGAAAATCACCTTGCTTAGCTGCAGCGGAAACATTCCGGTAGACTCATAATAATGCGGACAAAAATCCCAAATCAAGGGAAAAAAAAATTGGTTTTGAGCTCAATTCGGTGATTTGAGGGAGGAGGTTAAGCATGTACACTACACAACTTTCAAAGTCATTCAGATCATCACTCAAATAGTTATTTTGGAATCGGGAATCTTGAAGTCATTGTGATTTGCACAGTACATGACTTATGAATGACAGAGGAACACACACTATAAGATCTTTCACCCTGCTTCAAGTCAGTCTAGTCTATAAATTACATTTTTCACACTACAGGATTGTCCAACAAGTCCAGATATTTAGCCTGCTACATATTTTTTCGACTCGGTGAGCGACTGGCAACCCTTTGACATGATCGAGAGTTGATTTTTGAGCCCCGAAAGCTGAGGGCTCCGAATGAACACAAATTTGCCTCCAATCTGGAGCAAATCAGGGCTAAAACCGTGTAGCGTGAGCTCAGCATTAGTTGAGCAGAGCAGTTCATTATCTAGTCTACACAAGCGCCCACAGCCACCAACCTCCAGCTGACAGATGACCCAATCACACCGTTGTTCCATAAACACAATCCTCAAGACTCATTTTCATAATCATTAATCTGATATGAAGTTCCAGCGCATGTTATTGTAAACGATACTGCACACAGAATTCGGTCGAGGTTTAAATGACATCATCTTGCAGAGTGTGACACACGATAAACTTACAAGACCACACAGTCGGTGGCAGGCTTAGCGTGTTACCGTGTGATACCATGCTCACCTCTTTTTCTTTTATTCATGTTTGAGGTAGTTGCCATAGGCTCTTCCCTGTTCCTGCAGTGGGAGATGCATGATTATGGTCCTACGAACTTCAGAATAACACAGCTGGTCTTCAGGTAATGTACACCATAGTGGTTTTATCAGTAATCCAAGTGTTTGACAGATCACAGCCCTCCTCAGTGCAGTAATACTGTCCACTGGACTGGGCTTTGGCTTGTGGTGCACCAGGACGGCTGCTTACCTTTCATCTCTGGAGACAGACTTCGATTTCTGAGAAAAAACAAGACAGAGGGGATTCAGATTACCACGGCGACGCAAAAGCTACAGCTGCAAAAAAGTCATAAAGCAGTCATGAAGGTAAAAGGTCAGTCTTATATCAAAGAATTACAGAGCAATATATCCAGCAATTGGGCATTTTTTAAGCACTACTAGCTCCTTTATACCTGACCTGAGATGTCATCTTCTCACTTTGGTAGATGATTTGTAAATAACATCTTGTTTAGACCTTCAGAAACAATACTGGACTCTGAATGGCCATCCAGAAAGTCCAAGTTAGGCATACAGGTAACATATAAGAAAAAAAATCACTCTAGACTAGAAAAAAGGAAGACAATGTCCTTCAGACATGGATTACCCACGCCTCCAGTAATCTGGTGACTCACCATCATTTGTTCTTCGAGCGGTGCTTGTGAATGGCTACACTCTCTCCACCTGCTCCCAGCAAATCCTCATTTTCACCTCTCTGAACTTTCATACCTCGTCTACAACCCCACAAATATCTTTCCTTCGCTGTTAATAAATGAAAACTGCTCTGACTATAGCTGGTCTCCTGATTTGGGGTTTTGTTCTCCTGTCTCGTCGAGAGAACAGACTGGACAGAGATGTGTCGTCTGCACTGAGGGCTGCACTGACGCTGAACAAGAGACTAAAGGGCCTAATGTCACTTATGCACTAACATATCGAACTCTGAATACAGCTCTTCATAAAGAAGGCATGAACGGAGTGTTAGCTGAGGGGTTGGGTGAGATTTACCTCGAGCCGCTCTGGAAGTAAGACTTCCTCCAGTTCGAACTCTACCGGAGCATGTACAGGGTCTATGTTCTGTACATCACCTAATGCAACAAACAAACCAAACAAACACAGTCATCAGTTCAGCGTTCTTAAAATGCATCAAATATTTATTGCATTTTAATGAACTATCATTAGATCCTCTTATTATGCAATGAATATTAATGTAAGACCAATGCCATTCAGAAACTCAAAATTAGCAGTTCAAATGCAGGAGTCTAACTTTTCATGCTGTAAATTCTGTACATTTCTTGATGGAAGAATTTCCTCTACCAAGAATGAAACAATTTGGTACAGGAACAGGTTCCCAACACAATTTGTTCTCAGACTGCTGCATTAAAGTTTCTCTAAGACTCCAGAAACAGCCAGAAAATATTTTTCAGTGGAGGTGCTTCTACAGTATTACAGCTTTGAGACAGGAGTTGATACTGATTCAGTATCACGTATAAGAAAAATATGCTTTACTTGAATTCAGTTTATGGCTTTAAAAAACTACGAAATCTAAGGGCAAATATATGTTAATATTTAAATTCTATTACTACATATCTAAGTATGCAAAACAACATCAAAAATACATCAAACAATTATTTAATAATAGATATCAACTAAGCAAACATCCTTAATTAAATTCCCCCAGTGTACTATGGGATCTATGGGATGCACATGATAGAGAACAGGTTACCTGAGCCAAAATAAATCACATTTTCTTTCCTCCTTTTCTTGCACTGTGACCTAAAGTGACAAAGTGGATCACTAAAATGTACTGTGGTGTGATGGCAAATTTCTGAGATTAAGATTAAACACACACACCCACTCACACCTAATTCTTACCCAGTTGATGAAGCATATTCACTCTGTAAAGGAACAAAATATTATTTTTTTAAAAAGGTACAAAAGTGTAACTTAAATCTAGTTTAAACTAATTAGAAATCTGCACAATTGCTCATATTATTTTGTCACTAGAAATGTTATTTGACCTTTATTCTAAAATAACAACAGAGCTATAAATGGTATATACAGTAGGAAGAATTTGGTTTTGAATGACATTTGGCAGAATGACTGTTTACCTGTTTGTAATTACAGTCCTGTAAGGCCAAAGATGCGTACACTGACTGGAATGGTGTTTAGATTCCAGTGAGGTTACCTGCCACTCCACTAAGGTTTTACTATTTCAACTCTCTACACTTCAGTGGTATCTTGTGTAGCATGTTGTTAGGGGATCTTTGCTTATCCTATTACACTGCCTCTCCCTTTTGCTACAGGTGCCAACACCTTGGCTTTAGTTAAAAAGCCAAAACTGTTTGACGCATTAATTTTCATGGAAAAATAAATCAACAACCCTGTTTAGGGGAACAGAGAGCATTTCAGTGCAGATCCAGCACGTTCTGAAAGGTTTTAATGCAACCGTGGTCATACATATACAATTTTAAATGTAATTACAGGGTAGTTACAGGGGTAAACGTGTGCAGGCGTGTGTGTGTGTGTGTGTGTGTTTTAGTGTGTGCGTAGTTTACTGACCCCAGACGGGGTTCTTTCACGACGGCTGTGGAGTCCATTTCTCTTTACACTAGAGCCTGTCTTACGAGCTTCAGGAACAATGTGTCCAAAAGAAAACACACAAACAAACAAAGACATCAAAGTTTCCTTGACTTTTTTTTATCAGCCTCAGCCTGTTCCACTTATGAAGAGTTAAGAGAAACGATTCCCCCCTTCAGAGCTGTAAATAGGAACCTTATGACACTCACCAAACATTCTAGCGTGCTTTTCACAATACAACCTGTGAGAAGAAAACAAAAACCATGATTCCATTAATTACAACCTATTAATGATATATTACTCTATTTCAGATAGGCACGAAGTGATTCTGTTATGTAGAGTTTGCAGGTTTCTTACTTATAAGAACCTTCTGCTGTATTCTTCACAGCTTTTGAATTGGCTTCTCTGGCACATGGGTAATGGAAGGAACGTGGACAAGTCTTAATCTCACATCCAACTGTTGCTCCCTTCCCCTTACAATGGTGGCATGTCTGGGTGTAATCATAACAGCACAGTAACTTACAATACTGTTATACAGGGTACATGGATTAAAAGTAAGAATGAGCGTATTTTCTAAATTGCTAAGAGAAGTCATTCATTTCTTTGGATGTGTTTTTCTGGGTGTGTGTCTGTGTTAAAGAGACTTACTAGTTTCTTGCCTCTCTTATACTCATTTTTCACATCATCTACATCAAAACCAAACAGGTCATCAAAAGTTGGAGAATGTTTGGAGTAGATTGCAGATGCATAAAGCTGAGCGAAAAACATGCATTTTGTTAAAGAAGTTTCTGGCTTTCAGTTCAGTTTTTTATTTTAGACCTCAATCACTCCACAGAGGCAGTCTATGAATAACCCTCTCCTGGAATAAATTAGGTACTAAAACAGTTTCTGCGGCTCAGGTATACACCAAAAGTTATGTGAACAAGCAGTAGGATACGCAGCTACACAATAAAAGCTATGGTAGACCAAAATGATAGAAATTTTCATTCTGACTCCTTTCTATAGACATTACTAAATTATTTTAGTTTCCCACACCGAAATTAAGTCTAAGCGATACAAAGCAGTTATCTAGGTCATTGGTGGGCTGATGATGTTATCTAGATATCATAACACATCTTACCAAACAACTCTGATGTGCGGAAACGCCCTCTTTAGATGATAGGGGGCCCGTAGTTTTGGTCTCGTCAGATCTCTTACACAGAATACAACAAACATCGGAAGGACTATTACTTTTATCTAAATCCATAGTGAAATAAAGCACTGGGTCTTCTTCCGTGTGGCTCTCCGGTTTGTAGTTCTCGGCTGAGGTTCTTAAACTGTTCCTCTAGCTCAATTCTCTTCACTTCACTTTCGGTTTCATTTCGTCTTCAGCAGCTAGAGGGAAACCCAGGAAACCCAACCTAGACCTGCCTACCTGTGTTTGCCATAGGTTAGAGTGCGCGGCTTAACATGTTACACATTAACAACCTATTACAACACATGGACCGATGGTATAGACGCACACTTTACATACTTTACCACAGTTCTTGACCAAGTTTTACGACATGAGATTTTCCGTTTTTCGGCACCGGATGTTTTGGAGGCAGTAACCACGTCACCACATTTATATTTACATTTACGGCGTTTTGTAGGCTTATAAAATTGTTCTTAGCTAGCACAAATAGGCTGTAGTTCAAAAATACCCTTAACCGAGCCCTAGAATAAGAGTTACAGTAGAATACAATGCTATAGAATAAAAAAAAAAACAATTACTAAACAAAACTGTTCAAATAGTGCAAAAATATGTTTCTTACAAGAGTCTAATTAGGCTTAGTTAAGTAACTGGCCAGCAGTTCTGGACGAACAGTTAAGAGCATGATTTCTAAAACCACAGTCTATATCCGGCTTAAGGGCATTTTTTCTTTACCACATTACATTACACCAGCTATGGGAAATCAGCTCCATACTTCTGATGTTTTTCACCATTTTCACCTTTTTATTCAAGTATTTCCCAAATTAAAAGCTAAATCTTAAATGGATTCCTACACCCTAGTATCACTATTAAATTAAATTAATAAATTACTATATATAAAAAAAATTATTAAAGTGTATTTAATTATTAGCTTAATTTAATGTATTGGATATAACATGTGGTATCATAAACAGTGATACCTTCCTGAATTCCTGAATTCGTGCACAATTTTAAACATATTTAGTCAGATTTTACAGTTAAAATGGATTGACAGTATATAGATTTGTACATTTCTATACATCATGACATGAGTGATCTTGAAATTGTGGAACAGGAGAGGAAGAGGGACTTGAGACCAGTCTCCTGGACAAAGTTAGAAATGGTTGCCTTCATCAAGCCAGACTGTGTATTGATTCAGAGTGGTGTTATTTTAATCATTTTGTACTGTGAAAGCCTGGTTGTTCTTTAAAATCCAAATGGCAATGTCTTGGTAGTGGCGCTCTTTTTGTGAATCAATCCCAAGAGACTTTCCAGTACTTTTGACAGGTATTTCACATCAATAAATCATTTGAGTTCCTGATGGAGAAAGGTCTTCCAGCAATGTGTGAAAAGCCAAAAGAATGCCAAAAAGAATGCAAATTGATCAGTGACAACTGATCATTTTTTTCAAGTTTTTCCAGTTAGGCACAATTAAAAAAAAAACATTTCATTTTATGCTGTTAAATTGATAAGTAGGGACAGATATGTGCAGACTTTCACACACATTAGTACAGTTATCTCAATGGAATGAGGATGTTAAGCTAGATTTGGCACTGGCTTGTCTAACTAACCTAGAAGAGCAGCTAACTTGCTCCACAATGTTACTTATTATGAATTATTTGTATTAATCTGTATTCTATGACATCAAATTTTGTAATTTGTTTGCTCCCATTATGCTCATGCTTTTCCTTAAGACATGTTACTCTTATGCAGACAGAGCTAAAATAAGGTTAATCTATGGTTAAGCACAGATATGGTAAAGCACATTTTCATCAAAAGTATACGGTTAAACTTTTACTGTCCACAAGGGGGCAACATTGCCCACAAAACGAAGAGTAAATGTTACTTTTGTTTTTTTCTGCCCTTTAAAGTCTCTTTGTTACATAATTTCTAATTATTACCTTTTTCCATTAGTGGAATATGATACAGAGGTAAGGAGTACTGAATATTTGTTACTTTTAGATTAAATAAATTACAAAACGTGGCAGAAGTAAATGGTTTCAAAGCAAAGAGGCACAGATAACAGAATTATAACCACTGGATTATAACCACTGGAATCCCCATATCTGACCTACAATCCCAAGTATATGAAGGGGTTTATAAGTAGTCAGATAATATTACATGGCTCATCCTAACCCGACTATGACCAGTATACAAGAAGCTCTATAACCATTATAAGTAATCATTACATGAAACAGAACAAGACCTGATTTCAGATCTGTGTGAGGCTAGGGTTTACAGTAAAGAGATGTGAGCGCAATAGAAAGCAGAGTGTATTCTGATTTCAGATCAGTATGAAAGGGTATGGTTTACAGAACAGAGCTGTCAGCACATGGAGGATTTATCACTCCCAGAAACCAGCACTTCTTCCTGGGGTCAGCAGATGTAACCTACAGGCCAGAGAGCGAAGGAGGGAAATACTACAGCAGAGGGAGAGAGAGAGAAACTAGAGACAGACAGAAATACTGCAGGGGAGGGAGAGGAAGAAATGAGGGAAGAAAGCAGGTGTGTTGGTGGAAGGAGAGAATAAGGAGGGAGGCATCAAGAGTGCAGAGGAGCAGTGAGGAGAAGGGAAATAACTGGAGAGGAAAACACTGGAAAATCACAGGATTGTGAAGAAGAACAGAAAAGAAACAACTGGAAGACTGAACTCTGTGGTGGTAAAAATAGTTACATTCATATGTCACTGTGAAGTTCTGTGAATTTCAGTGGCAAACACAGGATCAAATGTCACACAAGTACATCTTCATACAGAAACCAATAAAGGCATTTAGCCCGGCAGACAAAATGTCAATGCAATAAAACACACACACACACACACACACAGTTCTGTATGGCATCCCCATCAGGAGGTTAATGGCAGTTAATGTGATGTTGAATTAGAGCCACTCTGACCTCTTCTCGCATAACCACACTCATTTGCATGTTAACCATGAAGCCTTTACCCAATACTTCATTCCTCTGTCACTTGGGCTTTGTGACACACACATAATGCGACACGTCATCATGAATGCCTGTGCTTTGCCTGCCACTCCCTTTTCATTGTGTGTGTGTGTGTGTGTGTGTGTGTGTGCAGAAGACAGAGAATAATGAAGTGCTACGCTGCTTATCTAAAAACGACGACACAAATCAAAAGGTCAATTGTTCAAATGGCTTAAGCGACAGGCAGGCGTTTAAACAGATGTCTAACACATGGGAATTCATGGGACACACAGCAACTTTTTGCAGGCAGTAAAACTGGCAACCACTGACACCAAGACAAAGGACCCAAGAAGAAGTGGATGGGCTGTAGGACAGTCTTACTGCACACGCTGTTTGGTCGTAAACCAAAGTCCAGCGGCTCTTCCTGACAGCACCAGATGTGCGTTCACACACTTTGTAGGTTCTTTGATGGAAAAACCTGAGAAAAAGCCTTAAAAATAAATAACGCTGAACATGACAGAGGCTTTTCCATTTTACCTTTGTTGTGTAATCAACTGCAGCTTGTATTCAAATATTTAATAGAGTTATAGGAAGTCCTTCATCCCTACATCAATAAATGGATAAATCATGCCCCCCCCCAACACACACACACCTCACCCCCAACATCCTTTCCTTTTGTAAGACAGGATACAATATAAATATTTTGTCAGATGGTGTTCGGAGTGTATTAGTGTTTGGGACATTGATCTAAATCTAAGTGCTAGAAACCAGAGAGAGGTTGAAGGACAGAAAAAGGAGACAGTGTCAGAGAGTGTGTGTGAGGAAGAGAGAGTGTGAGAGAGTCTTTGTATGAGAGAGAGAGTGTGTATGTGTGTGTGTGTGAGAGAGAGAGAGAGGCAGAGAGAGGTGGTGACCTTGAGTCAGTAGGAGGATTCGATAAATAAACCTCTGGAAGGAAATAGGAGCATAGAAAGTATTGAGGGGAAATCCAGAAGTGTTCATCCTGTCTCTCTCCAGAAGTGTTCATCCTGTCTCTCTCCAGAAGTGTTCATCCTGTCTCTCTCCAGAAGTGTTCATCCGGTCTCTGTCCAGAAGTGTTCATCCGGTCTCTGTCCAGAAGTGTTCATCCTGTCTCTCTCCAGAAGTGTTCATCCGGTCTCTCTCCAGAAGTGTTCATCCGGTCTCTGTCCAGAAGTGTTCATCCTGTCTCTCTCCAGAAGTGTTCATCCTGTCTCTCTCCAGCCAGGATAGAAACAGTGTGGACACTGTATTGCTGTACAAGACTGTGTGATTGGAAAGTGTGATGATTCCAAGAGCTTGAGAAGAGAAATCAATAACAGAAGCATATTCCCAGAGCAACAACTGCACAGTGTTGTACTACAGAGCTGCAGTCAGTTGTCTGAATATCACAGAGATTGTGAAGGTGATTAATCATGTGCTTTGATAACAAGTTGTGCTACAGGAGTTAGAAAATTACTGGAAAACTCTAGATTTATTCTTGAAATTCATTGCAAAAATTGTCATCCTGTATGTGTTCAGGGTTGGTGCTCCTGCTCACACACACACACACACACACACACACACACACACACACACTGAAAAGCTTTGTTTCCTTTCATCTGTTATGTTCCCCAGAGTGAGAGAAGCCTTAATCGCCACATAGCATGAAGCAATAATACATCACAAATAAAACCATCGCTGTATCTCATGAGTTACACACACAAAAAAAGCCAACAGCAGTACACACACACACACACACACACACACACACACTCACAAACACTCTCTCTCTCTCTCTCTCACACACACACACACACACACACACACTCACAAACACTCTCTCTCTCTCTCTCACACACACAATCCAGAGGTTTAGAAAACTTCCAAGAAAGTGAGGACAACACAGTAGACCTCCAGAGTGTGAGTTATTAGGACTGTGGAAAAGGAAAACAGCAAAGTTGTGTGTGTGTGTGTGAGAGAGAGAGAGAGAGAGAGAGAGAGAGAGAGAGAGAGAGAGAGAGAGAGAGAGAGAGAGAGATAATAACAATGATGATGAGACTCAAAAAAAAGGGCTTTGGGCTGGAGGCAGCTCACACCAAAGCTCAGACAGGCAGAGGAACTGTAATTACTGCTGTCACTGAACAGCCTGCAGTTACAAACGACTACGTCCATGTCACCCTCCCCACACACACACATAAACATGCAGTATATGTAGTCCAGTGTATGTAGTAGAGAGCCAGAGAGTTAGACGGAGACCACTGTGTGTCTCCTGATGGTTTATGTGCCTTCTGTTTGCCTCTGAATGTGAAAAGGCTAAAGCAGAGACAAAGCAATGACAGACTTACACTTTTACACACACACACACAACATCCACAAAAGTTGCACTAATACCCTCTTGACTACCTATATGTCCAGACATAAACACACACACACACACACTCAAAAACTTCCACCATTCAGTGTAACAATAGGCATATCCCAGGCAGTGCACACTATCAGTGTGGACTCACACTGCTGCCCTATTGCAGTGAGTTGTGGGGCCCCAGAATACTAACAATGTGTTTAATGGACACAAGCACAATGTGGTGCCTCACCCACTGATAAGATCCCTGCTGCAGGTGTCAAAGTGTGTGTTTGTGTGTGTTTGTGTGTCTGACAGAGAGAGAGAGAGAGAGAGAGAGAGAGAGAGAGAGAGAGAGAGAGAGAGAGAAAGACAGTGTAAAAGAGTGAGAGAAAGAGAGAAAGAGAGAATTGTTAAATCACAGTTATTGTGAACTCAACTCAGGATGTTAAAAAAAACTCATAAAAGACACCAGTAAGAAGAAATAGTGAGAGAACAGGAAGAAATATAGAGGGCCAGAACCACGTCAGTTCTGTACTCTTACTGTAGCCTTACTGTAGCCTTTCTGTGCACTTTATACACATTGCAAAGCCCAGGTTGTGTTTCTTACATAACCTATGCCAACTACTTGCCTCCATACTGCAAGACACAGGGTTTTTCTTCCATTCTCTGTCTAACTGCAGGATGGTGAACTTGTCCCCTCTCAACCAGCCCACTGTCTCAGACATGACGAAACGCTCCCTGTGGCTGCTGTCTTGTTAAGAGACCTGATTGATTAAGGAGGTCTGACAGGCGCCAAGCTCCCCGTTCACACCATTCTTCAAACATTCACACCTTATAACCCAGCTGCCCACCACTCTGCTCTCTCTTCATCCCTTATTTCTCTCTCTCGCTCTCTTTCTCTCTGACATGTGGGCCGGTCATTCATCACAGAGTTTATGACGGCTAGTTTTGTCCTCAGTGCCCCCTGAAGACAGAACAGACTTCAGCTTTGAGGCATATGATTTGGGGGGGGATTTCAGAGTCCCGTCCATCTGCATTTTTACTCAGGGGAAGAGTGTCTGACTTTCTCACAATATACAGGACTTGTATTCTTATTCACATTTATAGAGATGAGGGGTATAAAATACTGCAGTGTGCAGTTACAGATGAAAACAAAATTCAGCTGGAGAAGATTTATGACTATTAAGACTCAAAGACTCTTAAAGATGCTACTAGGAACATGGAAATGGCAGCTGTTTTCAACACGTGCTGCACAGTCTAAGAGATTCATGAAGCTGAAATGTTTTGAATAACATCTTGTTAAAATACATGCTAATACCTTAAGAATTTATATTAAGTAGATATAATGCTAACTTTGATTATTCTGTTTAGGCTACAAGCAAGACAAATCTATAACAGTTTCTATTAAATGTGGGGTTTTTATGCCACAGAAGTTTAGATGTAAAAACGTCCCACATTCCTTATTGCGAATTGGACTGGAAACTAGTGATCTTTAACGTCAACAATCAGTAGGGGGCAGTAGAGCTCCATAAACATTCACATAAGACATCCTTATGCCCCCTCCCCACCTTTACTGTTTAGGTCATCAGCGTGGATTATTAATGCACCTCTCCCACAGAAACTTACCTCAGCCTATAGCCCTAGAGGACCAGCAGGGGGCAGTAGAGCTCCACACATTTCCCCAGTTGTCGTTCTGCTGGCTAGGTTCTCCTGTGTTTAGTTTCTGCTGTTTTGCACGTGGCCCTGAAAGATTCCAGCCTGGAAAGCCCAGGCCTAAATCACGCTTGCTGCAGGTCTCTGCATAGTCTCTGTGCCACTGTTAGTCCCCCGTGTTTTCCTCAGCGAACAGAAGGCTGCGGATCCGCGCGGGAAAGAGAGATGCTAGGCTAACCTTTCGTGCTAGCCTGCGCTAGGAGACTTAGAACAAAAGGAACGGGGAATGTTGGTTTGAATGTCACAGGTGCAACGTGGGGGCAGGACTGACTTATTACCCAGCAGCAACGAAAACGGAGAATGACACTAAGCCAAGCGTGGCCACGGCTGGGTCTATGTGGAGCGGGATAAGAGAGGATGCTTGGCGCCGTGTCCCACACAAACCGTGTCACAGACAAAAGTCATTTGCAAGTGCTGTGGATTTACTCTGGAAAAAAAAAGAAACAAAATGCCATCCTGTCCATTGCTTTACTCCAACCAGGACTAAAAATGAACAACGCAGTCCTGGACGCGGCCCAGCAGAGTAAAAGTGTGGAAGGTGGAAGCCTTGCGAATGGGGAGAAGGAAGTGGTGATTAATGACATCTAGCAGTAAGTGCTGAAGCACCGGCTGTGGGAATGGATGAGGAGGCTGTTAAACACTGGGTGTGTCACATAGATTCACTGGTCCTCAGACAGGGAACAATTCAGAGACAAGACCCCAGTCAGGGAGCTTTAACAGAGGGGGTCCTGTGCTTGGCCCCCTGTAAGGACCATGCTAAGTGGGTTACCTCACACTGGAAGTTCAGTCAGCCTGCCATTCCGGACGTGGGTGTATAATGTGTATTTTATACTGTGTACTCTGTACTATGAACTATGAGCCACTGTGAAATGTACTTGGCCAAATTTC
>JAOYMR010000023.1:8592168-8607413 GCA_025802075.1 Tenebrosternarchus preto
GTGTGTGTGTGTGTGTGTGTGTGTGTGTGTGTGTGTGTGAGAGAGAGAGAGAGAGAGAGAGAGAGAGAGAGAGAGTGAGAGAGAGAGAAATGGGTTAGATAAATGTTTCGGAGTTAGAAAATTTTATTGTCTACATGTTACAGAAATCAAGACTTTTGTCTTTTTGTGGGAGTGTTTTATCAATTTGTGTCAAAGTAGCCAGTAGGTTACAGGAAACAGATTGGCAACAAATAAATTCTATCTATCTATCTATCTATCTATCTATCTATCTATCTATCTATCTATCTATCTATCTATCTATCTGGTATCTAGCTAGCTATAAAAACAAAACATGTTAACATAAATAACAAATTTATGTTAATTCAGTGGCAATGCTAATGTTAGTTCAGTGGTTCATTTATTGGAGAAAATACTGTCGTATAAGCTGCAGAATTTCTTCTTAGAAGAGAACTTCTTAGATCAGTGCACAAAACCTTGCCGATGGGTATTATTTGAATGCCTGTGACTACTTGCTGGTTCTTTTTTTCTGAGATTTTCTCCAGCAGTGAATGAAGGAGCCTTACACACTCAAAGACCAGGACAGGATCTTTCTTTGTGGCATCCAGAGGGCTACTTATTTCATCTGTCTTGTTTGCGTGTTACTTTACTCTGTGGTGCTGCACAGAAGAGGAAGGCTGTTCCTTCTCACACTTGGTCGCCCTGCTGTTGCCCTTTGATTTTTCTTTGGAAACCTGAAAACAGGCCTTAGCCAAGCTGTATTACAGCACAATCTACAGCAAAAAGCACCACAGGAAAAAAAAAACCCACCTATCCTCTCGGTTTAGAAGCACTCTGGAGTAGAGTGTGTGTGTGTGTGTGTGTGTGGGTATAGGTGCAGTTATGAATTGGGTCAGCTGAAATTTTGTGGGGGAGGTGGATTTATGGCCAAAAACCTGGTGGTTGGGATCATCATAAGGGAGGGTGTAGGAGATATGGGTTGTTGGCATAGCATGGCTTGTGCTTGTCAACAGCACTAGCATTAGCTATCACCACTTTAGCCCACTTGTGAAAGCCTTATGAGCAACTGTGTTCCAATTTCCTTTTTTTTGGCCCAGTATAGAGAAAAAGACCTGGACCAAATACCAATCCCACTGGTGAGCTGTAATATGCAGCATTAATCACTAGTCAAAGCCTCATTATGAACCGGACATGCTAAATAGGTCATTTTGATTGGCACTCAGTGCTGTTCTAATGGGCTCTAGTGGTGTTGGAAATGTGTGACTCCTTCCTAGTTCCTCTGGGTGTTGTGTCTGATATGCAGGCCCCTAAAGGCTCTCCAAGGTTGTAGCAGAATTTCCTGTCTGATCTGTTAGCATGCTGACTTGGTGAATGGGAATACACCTGCAGGTCCATCTACACACACACACACACACACACACACACACACACACACACACACACAAACAAACATTGCCCCTTCACCACAGCAAGAAAAAACATCTTTCGACTTCCACACAACTCTTAAAGCACATATTTTTAAGTGTGCACTATGTTTAATGCCATCTAGAAACAAATAAATAAAACAACAAATGTGTTTGTTATTCTAACGTATGGTAGTGCTTTCTGAGAAGCAAGTGTGTAAAAGCGCTGTGTCCTTGGCAGTACTAAGTGCTGTTGTAGCAGATGGATCTGTAGTTTTTTTTTTTTTTAAAAAGGTTTAATCAGTAAAATGAGCAGCATTTTGTAATCTGCAGCCCAAATATGTTTTTAAGAGATAGGGGAAATGTTTACATGTTTGTGCGGTTCTTAAACTCTATCCAGTAGCGCCCTTGGCTATATAATCTTATCAGAGGTGAAGAAAAGGAAGTGTGTTATTCAGCTTCTCTCCCTTACTCAATCACTTCTCTCTCTCTCTCTCTCTCTCTCTCTCTCTCTCTCTCTCTCTCACACACACACACACACACGTTCATATTTGCTCCAGCCACCCTCACTTTCTCTCACACACATCTCCACACATTCTCTCTCTCTCTCTCTCTCTCACGCACACACACACACATACACACACATGCACACAAAGACAGTGCCTTTGTCTTTAAAGCTCAGCTTTAATGTTAATGATGCACCAGTGGGAGATGTTCCACTGGTCCTCCTCCTCTGATACACTAATTCTTTTCCCAGAAAACCCTTACTGCTCCCCTGACAACACAGTCTCCGTCACAAAGAAGCACAAACGCGAGGATTTTACAGATTGAGAAGGGACCCCCCCAAAAAAAAAACCCACTACCACCAGAACAACCCTAACTTTGAGCGAGACCGCACCTCCGACAGCAGAGCTGTCCTGGAGCTGTTTGAGTATATCCTCGCCTTGCAAGGCATGTCTTGCCTCAGCCAGTTAGCGCCACGTGCCCCTGTTCTCCCTCAGATTGTCTGCATGCAGATGTGGGACCGTGGTAATTTTCTCTGATAGAGGCGGGCGACTTATCGCACACGGTGCAGAAGCAATTGCCGGTCTGAAATGACCTGCGCTCCCTCCCCCAGACCACAGGCGCCTGCTCCCATTTGCGTTTTGTTGTTGGCCCTCGTGTTTCTCGTCATACTGGTTATGAGCGAGGTCAAGGTGGCACCAGTTCAGGCTGCGCTCGTCTGTTTTACTCTGAGACCGTGCGTTTGCTCAGGGTGAAAGGAACAATGCAGCCTAGTTTAAACTCTGACGGTGGTCTGATGATAGTTGTGTCAGTAGTGTAAGTAGTACTGTGCTCCCTTGGAAGGTTATAATATTTCTAAATCATACTGAAGTCATTTGATTTGTTTTACATACTAGTGTTTTTTTTTTTATTTGTTGCTATTTATTTATTGTAGCTTTTGTAGCTAAATATATTCTTCATGTGAGTGAAAATTAAAGTTCGGACAAATCTGTCTCTGTTTTTGTGTCTCTGTTTCTGTCTGTGTCTCTCTCTGTTCGTGTGTGTTTGGTGTCTTTGGCCAAACAAACATCTTTAAGCATAATTGCACCTCACCACTGTCATCAGAGAACCAGGTATAATCAAGAAAGATCAATTCCTGCATGGTGCTCCTAGACGTGCCACAGAAAAAATCCAATATACATTAACGCGACCAGGCAGTTTTGGGTGAGAACAGAACTGATAAACCAAGCGTAGTTTCTAAAATACTTTATTACAGTTGTTTATATGATTACAAGTATAAGTTGATAAAGCAAACCTGTGTGAAATACCTATTTTAAGGTACAAGGGAAACTGCATGCAAACGAAGGAAATGCTGTCATTGTAGATGTTATTGCTGTCATTGTAGCTGTTATTGCTTCTTTCTCTTTTGTTGGGTTTTGCCTTTAAACTATTGCAGAAAGAACTCAGAAACATGGATGATGTCATATTCTCTGTATAAAAGATAAAAGAAATTTAAAAGCTTCTTTGAGCTTTGAGCTCTTAGGAAAATAACCAGAATTACCCCCCCCCCCCCCACTGTCTTACTCTCTCTCACTGCATGCAAATCATTTGCTCCTCTTCACTAATTAATTGCTAATGCAGAGCACTAGATAAATCCTTTTTTAATGGTGCTGCATTCAACAGATGAAAGATGCTGCTTATAAAAGCACACAGCGATATTAAAGGATGCGTTCTTAAATTAAAACTTTCATTTCAGCCACCAGGCCTCTCTTCTGAACTGTTTTCCTTTGTCTTTCAGGTTTCAGAACTGTGTGCATGTGAAAGGACCGGGTGGTAATAACTGCCTTTTCCTTTCCCAGCAGAAAGAGAGACAGAGAGAGAGAGAGAGAGAGAGAGAGAGAGAGAGAGAGAGAGAGAGAGAAGGAAAGCAGAGGAAGAGAGAGAAACAGAGTTAGGGGGCAAATTGAATGGATCTTTGATGCTCAGCAAGCTTCACAAATCACCACTCTACCCAGGATTCCTAGCGGCTCCCACATCACCAAGTGCATGTTTTGGCACTGTCACCATGGAAACTCTCCCTGCCCGAGACATTATTGACAGACGCACAGGGCTGAACACGCCCAGTGCACTTGTGTGATGGTGTGTGCACACGTCTTACCCTCACACACTCACTAACACCTGCCATTTGATACCACTGCAGTTGAGAGATGGCAAACACCTGCTGGAAGCGTCAGACCTCAGGATGCGGAACAAAGACTGAAATGATGTATCAAGCCAAATAATATAATACAGCTCTGATGGGCTCTTGTACTGAACAAAGGCCCAAATATAAAATGAAAAAATAATATGTGATGGTGTGAAGCAAAACATTTTTGCTCTGCAGTAAAGCTGCTTGTGAAGTAAATCCTAATATAGATTCAGTACTGAAGGAGCTAACAGGCATTTACGTTAATAAAGAGATAAATAAAACCAGTCAAGATAATCTGAAAGGTTTATTACCACAAAATTAAGGAAACTAAATTGTTTATATCTGACTGAGGAATACAGTTATTTCCTCAGGTACACTTTCATTTATAACTCAGTAATAATACATCGGTAGGTTACTTACCAAGCAGGCTGCTCTCCACAGTGCACCACCTCCCTGCTACTCACGATGAGCTGTGTGGTTTTACTTAATTCATGCAACAAGTCAGAGAAACAAACTGCTTAAATACACAGGAATGTGTGACACATTGCGGCGCTGTGTCCATATGTGCAGCCAAGTCAATCCCTTATTACCAGCTAATTAGCACAGCCGTTAAAGAAATGAAAGAGTGGCAGTTAATTCAACTAAAAATAAAGGCAGAATATGTGCAAAGCGGATGGCGGTTGAACTGGTGTGGAAACACGAGGCCTTGTTTGGGCTTTGAGATTACGGCCAGTTACATTTAGCACTGGGGTGCATTTGTTTTGGCACAGCAGAGGGAGAGTGAGCTTGAAAGAGAAGAATTAAATTAACGCTAAAAATTATTGGCTCAGTTGGTAAAGATGAAGACCTTTAATTAGAATTCCTGCAGCTTCCCAGTTGAGCTTCCTTTCCAGGAAATTAACCACACACGTTTTCTCTCTCTTTATTTTTGCCTCTCCCTCCTTCTCCCCCTCTTTCTTGTTTCTTACATACTTCTTTTGCTTCCTCTCTCTTCCGGGTTGGCGATTACAGTCTGAAATGTTCCAGATATAATTAGCTTTCCCAAACATTTTGTTCAGTAAAACTTGCCAGTAGGAGATATAAGAGAACAATTTTATGCTCCAGTTTTAAAACAAACAGTAAGTGCTCTCCAGCTCTGCCCTGTTGAGTCGAAAAAAGTAGTGAAATCTGATCTACTTTAACGTGTTGTTTCT
Organism: Tenebrosternarchus preto; assembly: GCA_025802075.1. Lineage (NCBI taxonomy): Eukaryota > Metazoa > Chordata > Actinopteri > Gymnotiformes > Apteronotidae > Tenebrosternarchus > Tenebrosternarchus preto. Next base: position 8,597,433 of record JAOYMR010000023.1, read on the forward strand.
GCTGTTCAAAGTTACTCAAGCATGGATTAATTTAGGCTCTCAAGAGTACAGTTGGTTCCACACCAAACGATGCAGTTTTGCACAAAAGTGCTTTTCCAGTACACACTAAAGACACCTTTGTGGATTAGAGGTAGATGTGTAGGTCTCCCACGATGATGGAAGAACCTGAAGAGTCAGAAGAACTTCTCCATGGTCACTGTTCAGGTACGAAACACAGCTTGGTAAAGCTTGGTTTGGAAGCTTACCTGATCCTCTGTAAAACAACTGAATTTCCTCGACTCTCCACATGAATGAAAGAGATTGTAGACTTATCAGATCAGAGAGAAATACGACAGAATAGAGTAGAATAAAGTGGATAGAAGAGAGTGGTGTGTAAACATGGCCATCTGTCACTGAACTGTAGAACTACAGAAAGAATGATTGGTAGAGAGAATTACAGTCTGCATGAAAGGCACAAAAAAAAAAAAAAAAAACCTGGTGAGACATATGGAGCCAAAAGGGAGAAAGTGAAAAAGGTGAAAGGGATGGATGGAGGGAGGGAGGGAGGGACACAGATGAGAGACAGAACTTTGCCCGTTAATCATGACTGGAGTTGCTTGGGTGGACAAAGCAAAGATGGAGCCAAGCGGAGCTTACACTATTCCACCGCTGGAGCTTGCCAGGGCTCTCGGAGGCCAGTGCAGCCCAGAGAGAAGCACCATCTGTGGGGTGAACTCAGCAAGGCCCCCTGCCTCTCCCCCTGCACCTGGAGCCCCAGAGAGGTGAGGGGCTTGCCACAGCTGACAGGCGGCTTCTCCTCCACAGGTATGCACAAGGGAGCACACATACACACACACGCACAAGGGAGCACACACACACATGCACACACACACAAATTTACCAACATATACAGTTTAATTTTTGCTACTGAAGTGGTCAAATGATATCGTAATCTCTTCCTCTTGAGGTTTTTAAACAAACACCACCCTGTTACAATAAAAAAACTCTGCACACAGTGTGGATATACACACAATAAAATTCTGCAACAATACAGCACCTTGTCAATTCAGTCAGTGTAAAGCTTTGGTTGGGAGTAACCAAGGTTTTAAGGGCTTTGTGTGAAACAGACTGAGGTTTGCATACAAGCTGCCATCAAAAAAAAAAAAACACAAAAAAACGATTTGCATGTCACATGGGCACAGTATGTAATTCTAATTCTGCATACAGATGATTACGCAGGAAACGCGCTCACCCCAATTCATCCGAAACAAGCGCTTCTTGTTAAGTGAATAACGATGGTTAAGTATAGCCTCAATTAGTCTGCGCCATGAGTTCTTCCATCCGCACCGGGAACGGCATACGCAGGCAAATCGCTCCTCATCATTCTAAAAACAAAACAAAAAAGCTCAATATTCTTTTCTCACCTTTTAAACTGTCTGACATTTAGAAAAGAGGTTTATTCCACTTCCGTTGTAATGTTCACACTCCTTTTATTCAATGGTGGAGACAGAGATTGTGAAAGTTGATTTCAGTTCAAGTTCTTTTTTTTTCACTCAACCCTTTTCTTGTCGTCCGCGCTGGAGCTTTCTCTGGAGGGAGAATAATTTATCATAATGCAGGCGCTGTCGGCGAGCGTCAGCGCGTTAGCCTAAAGTGCTTGACACTTTTGTGCGCGAGTCTCCCTCGACTCTGGCTCGGAGGTCTGCGAGAGGGGGAGATCGGTCGGAGAGCTGGACGAACGAAGGAAAAAGAATGGAGCAAAGGTCAGGGCTTTTCTCTCCTCTGCAGGGTCTGGCTGTGTGGAGCGTGTGGTTAGAAACGGACGGAAGGGCAGGAGCCTTTATTTTACACGTGGCCGCAGGCGGAAATGTGTAGGTGTGCTTTTTTGTTACGCATGTGCACGTGTTCAGGTGTGTGCTTGCGTGCGTGTGTGGCGTGTGATCAATTGAGAGCGCTCCACGGCAGGCCCACAAGTGCGTGTGTGACTGTTGGAGGCGAATTCGAGCGGCCCGGAGTGGTTGGCACCGCCCACCCTTCCTGGTAACACCTATCACTGTTGCTGCCAGCAGTGACCGACAGAAAAGGCCACCGCCATGGAAACCACCCCTCTCCCACCTCAAGACATTTCTGTGGTTTATTAATATACATATATATTTTTATTGATTGATATTATAATTTATAATTAGAAGAAGAATGAATATGTTAACACAATGATTATTGATAGATTAATAAACATCAAGCCAGCACAGGTGATCCGGTTCAGCTAATGGGCAAAGCATGCATTAAAGTTTTTACTTTAAAGTTAGCCAGAGCCTATTTTAATTCTTTAGCATGAGCGATGGTACAATGGATATTTTTTTCTCTTCTGTTCATAAATGCGTCTATGTAGGCCGCTGAACATCTCGACTGGCATTGTAACTGTCTCAGAGCAGTTCATATGTGTGCGTGTGTGTATGTGTGTGTCAGGGGTATTGCAGGAGAAATTAAAGTGTGGTACATTTATGTGACGCTCTAAATTTCCACGCATCCTCGCTGAAAATGCCAAGCAACCCCATAGCAACAGTAAAGGAAAATCTCTGGTGCTGCCACTGGAGAGAAGAGAAGAGAGAAAGGCTGAGACAGAGAGAAGGGAAACAAGAAACAGAGGAGAGAGAGCAAGAGAGAGAAAGAAAGAGGGAGAGAGATTGAATCTGTACGGAAAGGAATACTTCTGGCTCCATCAGCAGACGTGCTAACGCTACGCACCTCCAGTGTAGACCCTCCAAACCATGGGACTCCTCTCTCGTCTCTTCCCACTCACTCTCAAAATGCCCTGACCTCTGTCCCATGTCTCCCATGCAGACCCTCCAGATACTGTGATTTGTGTCTGTCATTATGCCTGTCATGAGATAATGGATGCACCAACCAGTATGTATTTTCAGACCTGTCATTGACAGGAAAAGTGTTTCCAAAGCATCCCAGTCACATCTCACAGAATTCAGTGAACTTCCTTTCTAAAAACCACCTCAATTCTAAACCGCTTGGCTGAAAGAGGACTCAAGAACCCGAAAATCTGGAATCAACCGGATGAAACAAAGACCTACCTGCAATCTTTTCTGAGTGCCATTTATGATTACACTTATACCCTATGACGGTGTCATACATTCTTTTAACCTACACCCTTTCCTGCAATTGATCTAGCTGACTCTGTCTTGGAAAAGTCTTAAAAAGGAGTTTGCTATTGCTCATCCATTGCATGTTCACATTCAAGAAAGAAAGAAAGAAAAAAGTTACGTATCTCTGTCTCCATTCCACACAATTGCCTCCCAATTGATCTGCAGTGCCACCATCTTCCCCCCCCCACTCTTCTCTACTCTTCCTCAGCTCTCAGAGATGGCGCACCGACCTCATTTATCCACGTCTTTCTCTATCCTTTTCCTCCCTGCTCGTTCTTTTATATTTCACAGCTCTTTTGAAAGCTTACATTAGAGGTGGGCTGAAAAGGCCAGCCGCTTGAGCTGCGGAGAGCCTTATTGAAGCAGACACGTCGCCCAGGCCAGATAGGTGACTTTGATTGTGTGCTTTGCGACCGAATCAATATTGCTTGTGAAGTGGAGAGGCTGTTGACATCATCAAAGGGGGAGTGGTTTGACTCTTGCCCTGTGTGAAAAGGCACCGGGCAACCAAAGGCAATTCTGTGTATGAAATGACTGCACTTGTAGCTTACAGACAAATAATCACTGTGAAAGGCCAGTAACAGCATTAATATAATGGGCAGTAATAAGGCTTGGTTGAATGGTAATTTGGGTGAGAATCAAAGCAAGATGCTGTAAGGTCACTGGAAGGCATAACAGCATGTTGTCATGAACACACATTACAGAATACGATATAATAATGTGTTTAACAAATGAAACTGATGATTTTTAACCAGAGGTGATTTATTCTCTCATCATTAACGTATTTATTTGCCAGCTACATCCTAAATGAAATGACTCAGTACACATGTAATTCATTAATCAGCACACATCAGTACACATGGAACTCATTTATCAGCACACATCAGTACACATGGAACTCATTAATGACTTATGAAGCTGATGCTTCCCAGTTCGTCACAACTAGCTGGGGGTAATAATAATCCTGTATGGGTTCACCTGAGCTAGCTGGGGGTAATAATCCTGTATGGGTTCACCTGAGCTAGCTGGGGTAATAATCCTGTATGGGTTCACCTGAGCTAGCTGGGGTAATAATCCTGTATGGGTTCACCGGAGCTAGCTGGGGTAATAATCCTGTATGGGTTCACCGGAGCTAGTTTCTATACATTATGTGGGCAGGCCCATTCTTTTCTAATTTATTTCCCCTAAATCTCGTTTGTAGATTAATTTTAACACATACCTCTATTTCTCTAACCATCCTGTTAATCCACTATTCCTACAGGCACTTCTAACATTTTAGAGTCTCCACATTCCATAACTTTAGTTAGGGGAGTCTGAGGAACAGATCACATTACGGGATGTCTGAGTGAATATATGAGCAGGCTGGTGTGTTTTACCACTCCTCACGCCGCTAAAGACGGAAGCCATATTTTACTAAGATCACACAGGGGGCAGGCCATCATAGTGTTCGTAAACGAATAGGCCTGGGTAGCCACAGGTGTCAGGTTTACAAGCTTGAGAATCCGCTTTGCATGTGATGTGGGCTGAGAACATAAGCAGACTTTATCCACCAAGGTTCAGGAAAATGAATCCACTTAAGGTTAAAGAGAACGCTGTGGCATCTCACTGTTCAGGCTCTCCCCCTTTTAAGTAACTGTTTAGTGCAAAATAAGTGCGTGAATTATTCCACACAGTGTCCGTATTCTCCACTAGTGAGACCAAATGAGCAGAACTTCGATTATGGCACTATGGAATATATGTAGAATTACAATAAAATTAAATAAATGTACGGGGTTGCTTTGCAAAGTTTTATTCCAGAAGAGATTCTGGTCCAATAGTATGAGTGACTACTGTGGACTCCTGCTCACCAGGTACAGTGTCAGGACAGATACATTTACCACATGTTCCATCAGCAGAGCTTCAACGTAATGGCCTTATATATCTCTCTGGGGGAGAGTGTGTGTGTGTAACTGCGTGTGACAGTGCGTGACTTTGGGGTCGCACATTATTTGATGAACTCTCTGGATCATTCCAGACACCTCGAACGTCATTGCACTAAAGACTCCAGCGTCCTCAGCAGAGCTTTGTCTTTTTCATTTTTTAATAGTTTCCACCCCATTTGAGTCCAAATGCTTTCATGTTCTAATCGTAGCTATTAGCTCAAACACATTCCTGACATTAGCACAAGACAAAATGGATGTCATTTAGTACATAAAGCTGCTCCAACAGACTGTCCTTCTTGTAATTCCTTTTAGATGCACCACAATGGTACTATGTATCTGATTATTGTTTTTTATTGAGTTCATGGAGATGCTTAAGTATATGGTTATTAATATCTAGAACTGAATTTACTGGAGATAGCAAGCTAGATAGATTAATAATGTCTTCTAACGATTAATAATATCTTCAAACTATTAATAATGTTTTCCAACGATTCTTTTTTGTCATGTCTTTACATTCTGGCAGAAACTGAGTTCTGTGGAATTTGATTTGTCACACCTTGTGTTCATCACCAGATGTGTCCAAGTCTTTTTTTTTTTTTTTTTTACCATTGCCAAAGGGTATCTGCGTTGTTTGACCAACCCTTGTTTCCCAAGCTCCCACGTACCCACATCGGAACTTTTCATAGAATTTTAGTGATGTTGCTGACAGTCCTCCTCATGCTAGATGTTACTGCTGATTGTCGGTCTTTGCGTGGCTGACAGGACAGTCAAAACACGAGGTGTTTGACATGTGGCGGAGAGGATAACGACAGGCAAGGTGAAGCAGGGGACCAGGGTGACACCATGGGAGCTTCCACACCGGGGAAAGGAGGAGGCCCTGCTAGCTTGCGGCATTAATGGTGCATGACGAAGCAGTTGTACTGCTGTCACTGTCACTGTCACCGCCTGACTGCTAGGGGCCATGTCTCAGATTCCGTGATGTTTGGAAGCTTCAGGAATGGAAAATTCAATGGGAAGAGAGAGACATATTCAAACTTAAAAATGGGCAAAATTCTCCAGTGCAGAAGCCTAACAGTCAAAACTTTCCAACAGCTACAACTGTTAGGGTAGCCGTGTCATGGTCAACTCTCAGGAAATTGCTTTAACAGTGAAACATCTCATTTACTGCCCGTTTTCTACCAAAAAATCCTTTAAAAGTAATTTTGAATATTGATAGTAATATAGTATAAAATAGGATAGTAATATTCAAAGAATAGGATGTGTTTTCAGTTCTTTCTATTTTGAATGCAAAACCACAGGCATTTGTGAGGGTCATATTTTTCATTGAAATGGGTGAGAAATGTTTATGTTTACTCATTTTTCTTTGGACAAATGTATGTTTTATTAAGAAATCTCCACAGATCAGGGTTGAGGCTCTTAGGACACAGTATTCATCAATTAAGTCCAAACCCAAAAAACGTCCTCATTGGAAGCAGAATTTGCAAACTGCTGATGTACCACTTCCCACCCAGAGAAATGCTCAGAAACACTCCGGAGATACATCGTAGTGCTTTAGGCAAATTGACAGCTAATCCAGTGGAGCAGATCAGAACGGCTGACAGGTGAAGCATGGAGAAAAGCCCGATTCATTTCACTGCTCCAGCACTCCCACTTACAGTCGCCGCTTCCCTCCTGAACCAGAACGGCGCTGCAGCAGAGTGAGAAACAGAAGGAAGGAAAACCAAAGCACAGGAACAGTGAGAGTTTGAGAAAAGCAAGTGTCCAGTTGGAAATAACCTCTTGAATGTCACGGATGTTAAATTTAGATGAAGCTGCTGATGTATGAAACTGGACCGTGTTGACTGGAATGACGTTGGTTGCACTTCACGTTAAGCTCTGCTTGATGACATGGTGAAAGTGCGTTACTAGGATGGTTACTAGGGTGGAACACGTGGGGGAATCAAAAGCTTGAAAACAACTTGAGTTTGAACTTCACAGGAAAATCATGACACACACGAGTGTGTCCGTCGTGGGTAGCACCAGGGTGGAGGGTTTGGCAGGAGGTTGGCATGAGTGTATCTGAAATAACTTATTAATGCTTTCAGAGTTGTATCAGAAATAATAATAAAAAAAAATCGTAATAAATAAATACGCACCATGTTTATGTAATATGTGTTGAGATTGTCTACTGCGAACAGACCAATGAGTTCACATTATTTCATGTGAGTTACTAGCTGTGTAGCTCATGTTTTAGATAACATAGCTGACATAAAGCCGCCATGTCTTTTAGAACCATAATATGTGAACATCTTATATAGTTTCACTGGAGGCATTTAAGACATACAAGTTAGAAAAAAATCTGCTTGAGTACATTGTTGATTAAGTAACATCAAGATACTATTTCAAATATCAATTAGGTTTTTTTCATTACTATCAGACTATAGACCATGTGCTTATTAAACTGAGTAATACATCACTAATCCTCTCATAAGAATATAATTACTGCCAATCTGAATATGCTAATTGAACAATGGCATGTGTCAGTCATAGGCTGCAGCTGCGTGGCCTGAAAGAGGCCAGAACTTCCCTCACTGACTCTTCTACAAGTCTGCAGATCTCCTCCTCCACCCCACCAGCTTTGGTAAGGACACCACTGAAGAATTTGGGCTATATCTATTTATTAACACAAGTATGTTCATATTTTCACAAACCTGGCAATGTTGGTATGTGATAATAGTACTTTAAGTGTAGTCTATTAATGTTTTCATCACTAAATATCATATTTATATCAAATATTGTTTTTTTTTCCTATGAACTCACTGGCAGTGGTGTGTCCTACGGGCAGAAGGACTTGTCTGCTGTGTGACAGTGGTCTTGGAAATTCTCTAAAGGAAACAAACGAAGACATTTGTTCATTACCAAAGACCAAGTACAAAAGGAATCCAACAGGCCATGTCTACAGGACCAGTAAGAAAAATACAACGTTTTTGGTATAAGAACTGCTAATACTGTGAAGTTACAACAAGAGTGTAGTGTGTCCCAGCATTCCCAGTATTGAGAAGGTACTTCTTGGAGATGTGACTTTATGTGAACTCACACAGCAAACCTAAGTAGACCTATTTTATTACATGTGTATAAATATTACTTTTCTATTTGTCACAGAAAGAACAGTGAGAATGAATAAATAACATTATTTACATTTGCTAAGTGTTTTGTCTTTTAATTTATTCTATTTATGGAAATATTCCAGTATTCATGTGCCTGCATTCATGATTTGTTGTACAGTACTAGTGCTGATATAGGTCCTGTTCCTGATAATAACATTTTAGTAAACCAGATAGAAATCTGATCCAAGATCAACATTCTTACACTGAGAAACTTCATAAATATGAGCCTATATATTTACTATTAAGGCAGTATCCTTGAATGGAAACAATTTATTTCAGTTTATGGCATGTAAATAATATTATTTATTCATTTTCACTTAATATTTGTTTCTGTGAAAAGAAAACTATAATTTATAATTTTTCGTATATGAATTCTCTTAAAAATGTTCCATTCGTCTCAAAAATAGACGATCACCCAAGGTATGTTTGGAGTAAACTTGTGCCATATGCTTTCATTTCTCATTAGTCAGGGGAGCCTCATAAAGCCTCAGTACAAAATCTAAAGCAATATTTGCACACCAAAGTGTCCCGGCTGATTGACTCCTTTTGCAAAAACTAGAAAATCTGCAAATTTTAACTTTACCCTGAGTCAGTCAGTCCTTTATCACTGCATATCATCTACAGCAAATCAGAGTAAGTTAAAAGGACCTAGAGCAGAGGGCTTTGCTTTCTGCTTCTGTTAGCGAATGCTGCTTGACTCACACCTGAAATCTTAATTATGATGCTATCTACATGTTATCGAGGGTTAGGAAGTATGTGTTCAGAGTTTGAATTTGTCACTTGATAAAAGGTTCCTAAAAATCACCACCTCAGGTGAAACAGATACACATTTTCCATGGATGGCGACGATGACGACTACAATCTCTGAAAATGTGTCCAACCATCCATGGCAAGGAGACCAGGACATTACAGCAGACCCTGAACATCAAGGAGACCAGGACATTACAGCAGACCCTGAACATCAAGGAGACCAGGACATTACAGCAGACCCTGAACTTTTCGGATGTTAAGCTGGTTCATGTCTTTTAGCTTCAGTGCAACAGTAACGGGACAAACTCACAAAATGACTTTGTATGTCTCAGTGGACCAAGATCATTTCTGGTAAAAGGAAAATGATTAGATTTTTTTGTCAAACGATTCCTTTAACCAAATTTATTGTGAAATGCAATGGTAATTGCCAAATATCTGAATATCAGTAGTTTTGTTAATGTTTCCAGAATGAGGTATTATAGATTAGTCAAAAGGAAGAAATTAGCATTTATAAGTACTATAAGTAAAGTAATTTTGATTAGAGATAAGAAACTATAGGTTTTCTATATATAGACCACTTGTTATATCAAAACACCTAATTCTATACCATTATACTATACATAAGAGGCCCAACATTCCTAAAACAAAACACCAACTGTACTGGTGTAACAGAGTCTGGTCTGGAGAGCATCTTTGGCATGGTGCCAGTAGACTGACCTCAGACACCAGTCGAGTCGAAACAGGGAATATCTGAGCACACATACATATAAAGGGACTGGAGGCACAGAGCAGCTTTTTCCAATGCTCAAAGCGGGGCACATTATTCAATAATTTATCCACTCTGCCGCTGAATAATTTACAAGTGGGTGAATCTGGGAATAGGGAGGTGCTCTCAATTCCTGGCGATTGGTGGGCGGTGCGTGCGGGCGGGCTGCAGGGCGATTCGTGACCCTTGGACAGTAAAGCATTCATGTGACTATTTCTGAAAAACACTAACCATAAGAGAAATGCTTCTTTTTTTAAAGGAAA
>JAOYMR010000023.1:8623120-8635661 GCA_025802075.1 Tenebrosternarchus preto
ACAGTCAGTGATGGTTTGGGGTGCCATGTCATCTGCTGGTGTTGGTCCATTGTGTTTTCTGAGGTCCAAGGTCAACGTAGCTGTCTACTAGGAAATTTTAGAGCACTTCATGCTTCCTGCTGCTGACCAACTTTATGGAGATGCGGATTTCATTTTCCAACAGGACTTGGCACCTGCACAAAGTGCCAAAGCTACCAGTACCTGGTTTAAGGACCATGGTATCCCTGTTCTTAATTGGGCAGCAAACTCGCCTGACCTTAACCACATAGAAAATCTATTGGGTATTGTGAAGAGGAAGATGTGATATGCCAGACCCAACAATTCAGAAGAGCTTAAGGCCACTATCACAGCAACCTGGGCCACAGACTGATCGACTCCATGCCACGCCGCATTGCTGCAACTAAATATTGAGTGCTGTACATGCTCATAGTTTTCATGTTCATACTTCTGAGTTGGCCAACATTTCTAAAAATCCTTTTTTTGTATTGGTGTTAAGTAATATTCTAATTTTCTGAGATACTGAATTTGGGATTTTCATTAGTTGCCAGTTATAATCATCAAAATGAAAAGAAATAAACATTTGAAATGTATCAGTTTGTGTGTAATGAATGCATATAATATACAAGTTTCACTTTTTGAATGGAATTACTGAAATAAATCAACTTCATGATATTCTAATTTTATGACCAGCACCTGTATATATACAAGTTATATTTTTTCCCTGATCCTTCCTGACAATAACATTTTATCTTTTATTTTGATTTTCTCTCTGTTAACAACTGTACCTTAAATTTCCAGTTAGCAAACATTTTGTAACATTTTTGTTTGTTGAAGAAATGTCTGTTTCAAATCAAGTTTCAGAGCGTAAATTTGTTGTCAATTTTTAAATGTAAAAAAAATAAGAAAAAAAAAAAGCCACATGAAGTGCCACAACTACATTGAGTGCATTTCTTAAAGCATTTATTTAAATGTGACTCTGGTATATTTATAAGGGCCTTTGCTTTTATGGGAAATTCTGAGGTGGCATTAGTATTATTCAGACCACGACATAATATTCCTTCTTTTGTATAACTGTTCTTCTGTATAACTAAAATTAAGTTTAAAATGTTTTGTTCCCAAAAGCAACAGCAACAGTTTAACAGTAAATTAAGTGGCAAATTAAGAATTCAGAAGAGGGTGATCTGTGTTCAGTTACTAAAGTTTTACATGTTTGTCACTGACAGAGCTGATGAAATGATTAAGTTTCTACAAGATTATAAAGTCTGTACAAGTGAAGTCAAGGAGCTTCGCTTCCTTCTGCATGGACCAATTGGAGCAGGGAAGTCCTCTACCATTAACACCATCAAAACCATTTTTGAAAGACGTCAGTTTGTCAATTGTCTGGCTGATACAGAAAGCGCCAAAAGTTTTACTCATCAAGTGCGTAAATTAATTTTGACTGATGGAAAAAAAAAACTTTTCTGTATGCCCTGTGTATTCTGTTTGAGTGGATTATGGCCTTAATATTATTCTTAATCTCTAGCCTAATATACTAACATAAGACTCTCTCTCTCTCTCTCTACATATGTAATCCTCAGTATCAAAAGTACAACATTGGAGGTGAGCGCACCGGAGAATTACCTTTTGCCTTCTATGATGTCATGGGTTTGGAAGATGACATTGAGTTTTTAAAGAACTTTAACAGTCTGGATAAAAAAAAATGTGGAGTTCACACTGACGACATCATCAAAGCTTTAAAAGGCCACATCCAAAACGACTATGAAGTAAGAAGATGTTTGCCTACACAAAATAAATAAATAATAGGTCTAGATGTAAATTGGTTCATAATTCAATGTAAGATGATTTAAAATCCAGGTATTTGCAGAATTGCTTTCAAGCGAACAAACAGAAGATATTAAAACCTTGTAATCGAATATGTGTAAATTACATGTTTGACACAGTAGAAATATTTTATTTAGGATATTTTTCCTCTTTTTATTTTGCTGTTGGTTTTTTTTTAGTTCCAACTCAGTCATTCAATAACTGAAGACAGCAAACATTATATCAGAAATCCCAGTCTGAGTGATAAGATTCACTGTCTAGTGAATGTTATCCCAGCAGACAAATTTAGCTTAATGTCTAAAGGTGTCACCAACAAACTGAAGCTCATCCGAGATGAAGCTAGCAAGTTGGGTAAGTATTCGTTGTTTCGTTTAGCAAGTGCTATTAAAAAAAAAGCTAAAATGTGAAAACTTTAAATCAGTACAGACCACATCTTCTGTTCATGATCAAAGCTCTGAGCAGTGCCTGCAAAAAGTGCACAAAGAATCAAGTCCACTCCTTACAGATTGCTCGTCTTGCTAAAAAAAACAAGCGTGTAAGAGTAATAGACAGTGAAAACCAAAAACGGAGCTGTGCTATTATCACAGTTTTGGCACATTTAGGCCAAGCTATTATCAAACCAGTTTAGCACTGACATACAGAAAATCTGAAATACAAATGCCATCCATTCTCCTCTGGGAAGTTTTTGACTATATTTAGGAATGTTCTATAAAACACAATCGGCAGAATGCAAATGTTAATTTTATGGAAAAAAAGAGAGAAACTGTTCTAATCTTTGCATACCTCTCTGATCTGTTCTGATCTTTGCATACCTCTCTGGGCTGTGCTACAGGAATCCCTCAATTTGTTTTCATGACCAGAGTGGATAAGGCATGCAAACAGACACATAAAGATCTGACCATGGTCTACAAAAGCAAGACAATCAAGGAAAAGGTGAGCTGCTTTGAACATATGTGCTTTATTTTTGCTAAGATATCACAAAAGTGTTCTAAAGTAATATAACAGTAACACGAACTTATAAAGTAATGGCACTGTGTTTGTCCCTAGATGTTCGCGTGTAGTAATGAACTTGGAATACCGATGAACTGCATCTTCCCTGTGAAGAACTACCATGAGGAGACTGAGATGAATGAGACGATAAACAGCTTGATGCTGAATGCCTTAGTACAGAGTGTACATTCTGCTAACGACTATGTGAAGAGGTGTTCTTACACACAGGCACATACAGAATGATTCTTCAGCATGTAGTGAAAAGATCCATGTTTTTCAAGCTTATTGGCACTTAACAGTACAAAAAGAATCAGCACCATGGTTTAATGTATTTGTTTTGTAATTACTTTCTATAATTTTGACTTTTTTAATTTTGTTTTTAAAAAATTTCTGTTTATTATCTCAGCATTACAATATAAGCATGAACTTTTATATTCTGTTATTAGGAACATAATTCATTTTTGTTTTAATGACTATGTAAACTTTAATATACATAGGTTTAATGACTATGTAAACATTTTAAACATAAATGAAGCAAAGACTTGTAGAGCTTGGAAAGAATGTACTAATATTTTTAAAGTATACATTTCAAAAAGTGGTGGGGACAAAATCAGCTATTTTAGGAAGTGGTGGGGATGTGTGTTAATTACTTTTGTAAGTAGAATACAGCACCAATCAGAACCAAAACCATGGACTTCATCCGAGAAGTTACCTTCTATTAGACGTGAGTCAAGCAGCACTTTTACTGGACAGCATTTGAAAAAGGTCATTTCTATGATGCTAAACTATTAAAGTATTGGTCTCTGAAGGGGTGTAGGTATGAAAAAATGTGGGCGTGTCCAAAGGTGATATATATGTTAGATTGGGCATATCAGAAGGTTACTTCTATTGGGCAAAAATGCTGTCAGTTACACATTAAAACAAGAAAGAGCTGCCAAATTCAGACTTCATGACAGAATGTTACTTCTTTGTAAAATGTTTTAAAAACTGTCCAATTCTCATTTACTCTCAATGCTCTGTGTCTCTGACCATCTAATGTTAAAAAAAACTGTTGTCTGCAGTGAGGCTTCCTGGTTTGTAGCATAAGACAATGTGAAAAGCTTTTGGGTGTCGGTGGATCTTCTGAAGTTAGTCCAAGTGTTTCCAATCCATCTCTGAACCTAAATACACAATATTAAGTCCCAAGAGAAAATGTTATAGTTAAAATAATGATTTTTTTCCCATCAATATTGCACTGTGATCTATGTAATAGCAAAATTACATTACATCTTGAGCAATTTTGCAGACCAATCTGTTCAGATGGATAAATGACATTAAACAATATTGATTTGTTTTCTGAAATGTCCTTGATTTCACTGCCATAATTCTTCACTTACTACCAGTTTCATCCCTCACAGATTTAATTACATAAGTCTTGATTCACACCATTTGATGAAATAAGCCAACGAATCTCATATAAACCAACTTACCCACTGAACCAAGACAGCGTATTTCCTAAAACACTGAAAAAATATGCCCTTCTAGGCGACCATGAACATGAACATGACCACTTGAAACATCAGAACATCGTCCACTAACTAATCCTGAAGTCAAACATCTAAGTTGTAAGCCAGTGATTACCAAGGTAATCAGCAGACTGCTGAAGCTCCTCAAGCATTCTTGATTCAGACCATGCTTAATAATAAGGAAATTAACAAAACAAAACTCCCAACAAATCTTAACTGATGAAAAAGCTCAGTGTCTATGATATCCTCAGTCACAGATCTGCTTGGGTTTGGTCCTTCTAGGCATGTCAAGAGAGTTTTTGAGAGGAGATATGGTGGAGATCCTCTATGAACCACACTACGAATATGGAGGAGATCCTCTATGAACCACACTACGAATATGGTGGAGATCCTCTATGACCCATATTAGCAGCAACAGCCACACCTGCAGTTACATGTCTCTCCTCCTGCACAGCTGGAGAATATGTTAAATCCAGCAACTACCTCACTGGATAAAAAATTAACTATGGATCAATAATAATGTACAAAATAAATTATTTACTATAAAAGTATTATGACCACATCAGACAGACCACAGGAATTAAAGGTTAAGATCAGATGGCCCTCAGCGCTTAAAAGGCAATGAGTGAGCAAGTTTCCATAAGTAGCAGACGTTCTCATCTAGACTGAGGAGATCCATAGCGTTTTCACTTGTTCCTGTGTCACCTGTGGTTCAAGTCCTTCTAAACCCATGAACAATACCATCAAGGCCAAGCAAACAGTTAATGTTGAACTTACAAATGTTTTTGGTATCAGTCTTTTCACCAAATTCAACCAGGATTGAGTGTATAGAGATGGTCTTCTTTAAAATGAACATTCACACAGATGACCACCTTTATGTTGGTTTACAGTGGTCTTTATACGCTAATCAAAACATTCCCTTAGAATCTGATTACTGCCCCCTGCCCCCTATGTACACACAGTTTATGGAATTTTCAAACAATCTAGAAATAAAGTAGATATAGAGCCTTGTTTCATTACATTATTTACCGATCATTTAAATATGCACCCTTTACACATTATGATGTGAAGCAATTCAATAAAATCTACACTTGACACATGCCTGATCCTACATACATGCAGCAATAAGCCACTGTTACTTCATCAGATACAAGTATGAGATATGTAAGATCCATAATCACTGAAGTCTGGTCACTTGTAGAGGGCTTGTATGACAAACTTGGTTATTCACTGCTTGTGGAATCTTAGTCTCCCAGGTCCTTGAAAGAGCACTTTTAACTTGAATATGTACCGAGGACTTGGAAGAGTGCTGTCGAGGCCCTGTGTGATTGGTTCATCGTTTGAAATAGAACTTAAAGATGCTTATGAATCTGGCTTGGCTCTGGCTGAAGCCTCTACATTTCCTTACGTAAATTGGAGATTGGAAAACCAGACTTCTCTGTCTCTTCTACATCTGAAGTTTCACCTATCCCAAGGTGAAATAACAAACTAACCTCTCAAGCACCAAGCTTAAATCCAGTTTTTATACTGTATGTAATATGAAAGGAAGAAAGGAAGGTATGTAGTCACAAGAATGTTGAATGTAAATATGGAATCACTTATGGTTAAATGTGAATGGTGTAATATAGATTATGGTTAAATGTGAATGGTGTAATATAGATTATGTTTAATTCCTGCCTATTGCTGCTGTTTAACTCGAGATATCGATGGTCTTAAATACACCCTCGAATCATGTTCACATTTAGTTATTGACATTCAAAAAAAACAACAACATAATTTGCTGCATGCTGTTTTAGATCAGACAGTCCACCATAATCTGTATATAATAATAATCTGTATAATCTGTATAATTTGACCTGTGCTCGCTGACCTTTGCCACAGATTAGACTGACCCAGTGATATCCTGTCTCCCATTCATAACTATATCCCAGTCTTTTTCATTTCCTGCCTTGGCTTTCGTCTAAAGACATTCATAAAAATTCAAGTCTCAGTAAAAGCACAGGAATGATGTTAAACTGGAGTGGCACTCTGGCCTTCCTGCCCCATTCAACTGATTTTGAGGTTTTGCTTTGGATTAATTTACTACTACGTTATTCTCACCACTGTGATAACCTAGAGTATATATAGCTGTAGGGGAGGGGAGGTGGGACCCTTGTATAATTTATGGGGTCCTAACTTGTGTGGTGAGAGTATTGGGCTTCTCAGCTCTGGCCCTACCTTTTCTTCCCTTTAGACCCACAGCTTCTCTTGTCTGAGAGTGGAAAAGCTGCAAGTGAAAAGTTCACTCCACTGCTGAACTAAAACACCACCACCACAAACAAACAAATATTGGCTGTTGTGTTGTACAGATTTCTGACTTCTGCATTGGAATATGTGGGTATGTATGGTGTTTTAATAGAATCAAATGAACCACTACTGGTGAGCTGAGAAGAGCAGAGCTGCCTCTGCAGGAATGTAACTGTTATCCACTATTATGTCCTGAAGGACAAACAAAAACAATGTTGTTAGGTGCATTTAGTTTGCGTTCTAATTATACCATGGATGAAGAACATAAAGAAACGTGACGCACATGCAGGTCATCAACTGAACGGTTTTAACGAAAAGAGCGAAAACAAAAAGGAAACTGAACATAAAAGTGCAGTAACTATTACAGAGTTAGCGTGATATCAGTGACTGACATCAGTCATAAAAACAGAACAAGACAAACATTAATTCATAATAGGTGTGGACAACAGAAACCAATTGTCATCGTTCACCAAAACATAAACAGGTGACCCTCTGGATTGTTCTACAAAAAATAAAACCAACTTGTTTATCTGCAAGCATTTGATTTGTCTGATGTCATAGGGATTACCTCCTAAAGACACCCCCATTTCTTGAGTACACATGTTCTGCCAAAATATCAAAGACAATAATCACCTTGGCCTTAAAGAGTGTGTTTTGCATAAATACAGACTATCGTAAAATCGCAAGTCAAGTTTTTGATGAATAACAGGTTGCTAAATCATCATCAAAAAAAAAACATAATGAACATGTTTATTGAGGGCTCCAGGGTAGCTGTATAAAAGCTATGCAGCCTTTGACCCTGGACTTTGATTTCTAGTTATGTTGACTATACCACCCCCACCCTTGCGCATAACAGTTTGAAAGTGAATGCAGAAGGAACATTTAGACAGACAGACAGTAAGAGAGCTTCAGACACAGAGCAGCAGAGAAAATAACAGCTTCTTACAAAAGTAAGTCAATATACTGGGATTTGGGTTGAGGTTCTTAAGTTAAAGATTTCAAATGTGGACTAAGGCGATAGGTAATACTTGCTCTTAACAGACAAATACTTGGAATGAAGTCAGTGCATACAGGTTTACATTTAAGAACAGGGTTTGAATTACAGTACCCATTTTAAGTTGGCTTTGCTAACTTAGCTAAATATTTTTCAAGCATTGCCAGAGAATGAAATTCATAAGACACATACCTAAAAATTTCAGGATGAACATGTCCTTAAAGCTATAACACATGACCGCATTAAGTAATGTTGCACATTCTTAGCATTTCAGAACCTTTGCTTTAGAAGTAAAATAATATGTAAGAAATAGTATTTAAAGTCATATTATACCATGAACCAACACTAATAATTACTGCAAATAACTATATGGATATACAATTTTGTCTCTTTTTACATAGACTTGGTTATGGGAGCGACCTCATCAAAACCTGGTGAGTTAAATTACATCATACTCACTGACATATGAGTTTAAATTACATCATACACACTGACATACGAGTTTAAATGACATCATACACACTGACATATTATGAGTTTAAATCAAGCAGATCTTAAAATCTAATTTAGCTTCAAATAAAATTGTATGCAGACTGAAGACTCTCATAAAAGGATCGTTTTCATATGGTAAACACATGGCTTAATGCAGCTATAGTTTTATTGATCAGTTCATTAATAACAGGAAATAACAGGAAAAGATGAAACTAAGTCATCAAGCCATCTAGTCACATCTTAAGCCAGGTCAAAATTGATATAACAAATTTTGAATTCTGGAAGTTAAAACAGATACAAGTGTTGACAGAGAATTTAGTAGTTAATTTAGCAGTTGTCACAGTTTTTAGCAGTTGTCACAGTTTCACACCAGGTTCAAATCTTCATGTTATTGTTAATAAACTGATCAAGAGTGTCATTTTCTGAGCATCATTTTAGTTTTGGAATAATTACACTTCTTGTATTGATTTGTGGGGAAATTGGTTAGACTGTATTGCTGTTGCACTGATTGTAATTGTAGCTGAAAGTGGAACTCAGACACATTTCAGTCTCAGGTCCCGAAAGCTTCCAAGCTTTCCAGTATTTCCAAGCTTTGTATTTGCCCAGGCCATTTATGAACAAACATTTTCTATCGATTAATTTTGCCCTTTTCTTTACAATAGAATTCACCACAGTTTTGGGTGATAAACAAGTGGAAATGGGAAGAGAAATCATTCTGTCCTGTGAGACGAACATAGAAGAATTAACAGTGACATGGGAGAAGGATGGAGAAAAACTGCATTGTGTGCAAGACAAACACACCATGAAACAAGTTGGTAAAAACTGTTCCTTGCAAATCCTGAACGCTGATGAAGGAGATGAGGGGAATTATACCATAACGCTGACAAACACATCGGGTAGTTCATCCTGTTCTGCCATGGTCACTGTTGGTACGGAGCATTTTCTTTATTCAGCCTCTATCAGACACCTAATCTTCCAGTATTATAAAGGAAGCATTTTGATCTCCATAAATACCATTTGCCACTTAATTGGAAATGCACATTCATTGGTATAGACCATAAAATTCTACTTAATTACTAACTCATCCTGTATCCAAGAAGCAATGTTGTGTAAATATGTGTTTCTTAAACCACGCCTGTGGACTCAACAACTGGTCCATATTTTTGCTCTAATCCAGATTGCAGCACACTTGAATGAATTAAGCAGACTGAATTCCTAGTTTAAGTGTACAGTACATATCAGGTGTGTCCAGAGAACTGAGCAGTGTAAAGAACATTCAGTTCTTAACATTGTAAATGTACACCTTCACGCTCTTACATAGGAATACATGGGAGAGAAGGACTGGATGGATTTAGAAAAACAAACTTGAAAATGTTATCATTGTGCACTGCTTCAGGTGTTTGCTTAACTTCTGCTACAAATCCTGTGTTTTACAGAGCTCAAGGAGTGGAGGACAGTACAGTGGAAGTAAGTCCACAGTCAACCTGTCAACCAATCATTTCATGAGGTCAAGGACTAACAGTAACTCGAAAGTCAAAGTCAAATTTATTTGTACAGCGCTTTTTACAAACGTTGCATGAGTAGCATCTTTTCTGATTGCGCTGTAAAGGAAGTATAATTTTTTACCCCAAATCCTGAGATAAAAAAAGTCATATCTATAGATGCATTGTTAATACTACAACAAGGGAAAAATCATTTCTGTAGAGTTTAACCAAAATATTTACATTAACAAACTAACAAGGCTGGCTATAAAACATGAAACAAAACTCACTAGCACTGACTCGAAGAATGGACACCCATAAAGGCATTAGCTTGAACCTGTGGGCTTAAACAGGGCTGAAAACAAAGGAGGCAAAACAAGGCCCAGGTGCTCATGGTTACTAATCAGGTGATGAGGAACAGGACAGCTGTGTGTATGTGTGTGTAGCAGGGGTGTAGTGATATATAGCTATAAAAATAGGCAAAAGTATGTTGTTTGCTGTAAACATTAGTGACAACTAATTTAAAGTTTACTTTTTTGTTGTTTTTGACCATAACATCGAACCAATTCTTCACAAAAAAACCCCCAAAAAAACTTTAAGAATTTTAAACTTTATTATTACTATACAGTATTGCTGTGAATTGACTGTTTCTTTGTTTTTCGTAGACAAAATGCAATGATCGATTCTCTAAAGGCATTTAAAATTGACAATGACCAAGTCAGAGAGCTTCGCTTTCTCCTGTGTGGGCCAACTGGAGCAGGGAAATCCAGCATTATAAACACCATCAAAACCATTTTTGAAGGACGTCAGTTTGTCAATTGTCTGGCTGGGGCAGTGTCTACTACGACTTTTACTACAAGAGTGAGTCACCTGGTTACTCTGTTCAGAAACATTAGACAGACTGATTTCAAGCGTGTGAATTCTTTAGACTCAATACACATGAGACCTTATCCTCTAGTAATACTGTACACAACAAAGTTTACATTTGTACTCCCTGTTGTATATTAATGTATGCAACATATATTCAAAAATACTACATCTGACGAATGTTCTCGTACTTTTTGGAAAAGAAAGTTAAAAGCCTGATGACTTCAAACAATATTGAATATGATGATGTTTAATATTATGTGGTACTTTTTTATTGAATGTGATGGTGTTTAATATTATATGGTATTTTTTTTCAGTATGAAAAATATGGGATTGCCATTGGTAGAGAGGGTTTGTTAACGTTGGCCTTCCATGATATAATGGGTGTAGAAAAAAACCAAGATGACGGAATACATACTGATGACATCATCAGTGCCTTGAAAGGACACATAAAAGAAGGTTATGTGGTAAGACGCAAATGACAGACTTTGTTGTTCAAAATGTTTACATTCCTCTGATTGGTATCTCAGTCCTCAGCACAATATGTAAACAACATGGAACAAGTGTCAATGAAGAACAAAAGTCTATACCAGTATGCTGTATAACCAAAACAACATTCACACAAAACAATTTGGGTTAAAAAAACAAAGGTTTATACCTCTAGACAGTATGTGTATTAGCCAACTCATTCAATGTACTATGCTTTGTCTTTTTCCTTCAGTTCAACGCTAAACATCAAATTTCTGAGGAAAACCCAGATTACCTCAGGAACCCCAGATTGAATGATAGCATTCACTGTTTAGTGAATGTTCTCCAAGCAGACAGTATTACAATTATTGATCAGGAATTTATTGACAAAATGAGGACAGTTAGACAAGCAGCAAGCAGAATGGGTGAGTTATTTATACAAAAAATATTATTATTTTAAAAGCTGAGCATAGTGGTTTTGGTAAATCTTCCAAGCTTTGAAGTCTGTACATTGAGTCACTTGCTATGAAAACAGAAATAATTTGGTCCTGATATAAATGATTTGTCTTTGAACAATTTTATATGCCTGCAGCCATTTTTCTAATTTTCTCATTTTTAGCAAACTAAAAAAAAGAAGAGATCTGTTAGAAGAGTCTTATCTAGATCAAGAAAGAGAAAATGTTATTTATGGCAATTGAAAATAGCACCAACCATCTTCTCAACCAGTAGTCTCTTCCAGCTAGCCTCCAAGAAATAAGCCACAATGGTTTGACATTCTCCTTCTTTCATGAGCCTTTTTAGTTCTAGTGTCTGTAGATCAAAGCAGAGAGGAGAAGGACAAGATGCGGCAGCTACTGTTGTTCATGGCTAACGTATAGTAGCAAGAGAACTGGAGAAGACAAAGAGCAATTTCACTTTAAAGTGTTATTGTAACATGTTTTGCTCCAATGCCAATTTAGGACATCACGTAAAAATGCGTCACCTGTTTTGTCTGTCTGTGCTACAGGAATCCCTCAAGTGGTTTTTATGACAAGAGTTGATCTTGTCAGCCCAATGACAAAGGTGGATTTGCGCTACACCTACAGAAGCAAGAAGATCAGGGACAATGTGAGTAAAATTTCTAGTGGGAGGTTGTGTGGGCACTTATGCAGAGATTGTTAATTGACAGATGTAACTGTATTTTTGTCCAGATTCAGAAATGCAGTCATTTGCTGGGTGTTCCAGTAAACTGTATTTTTCCTGTGAAGAACTACCATGAGGAGACCCATGTGAATGAGGATCTACACTGTCTAATGCTGGATGCCCTAACATGGATCGTAAAGTGGGCTAATGACTATGTGGTTAAATGTGCCAGCAAACCAACATATGTAGAATGCTAAAAATAATCTATAAAGTTGTAAAGTTGATTAACTTTACTGGGTTAATAGACACATTCATACTCATTTATACCCCCCCCCCCCACCGCCCGCCCCATCTCACTGCTGCCACAAAATCCTTGCTGTATTTATGACTGGAAAGCCCATTTTATCCAGTAATATTTAATTTTGCTTTTTAGCATATACATTAGGGGTGTCACGATTTCGATATTTCATCGAAATCGATCGAAATTATGTCACGATCTCGAGCCTCGAGGTCAA
>JAOYMR010000023.1:8638105-8649538 GCA_025802075.1 Tenebrosternarchus preto
TGAGGGGTTAGTAATGGTAAATGTTAAGGGGTTAGTAATGATAAATGTTAAGGGGTTAGTAATGGTAAATGTTAAGGGGTTAGTAATGGTAAATGTTAAGGGGTTAGTAATGGTAAATGTTGAGGGGTTAGTAATGGTAAATGTTAAGGGGTTAGTAATGATAAATGTTAAGGGGTTAGTAATGGTAAATGTTAAGGCGGGGCTAGAATTAGAATGACAAGCATCAAAGACTTTAGGACATCTGTCGTTGCATCATACAGCATAAAACATTGACAACAACAATAATACAGAGGTTCACCTGTAGACCGATATCTCAGGAAAAGTAGGTCTGTGTGTGTTCACGCATGTTGTCATATGTGACTATATCTTCACACGCCCACAAACACACACGCACAAACACACACTACAAACAGAGAAAGTGCATATATAATATTTGTTCAATAAACACACACACACACACACACACCTCTTCAGATGCAATTCCAGAGCATTGATATTACTCTACTGAAGAGACAAGGCCATGCCTGCAGGGAAGATCGATGCTCATGCATTTTTTTTCACCTCCGTTTCTGCCTCTTTTCTTGTCTTTCAGCTCAGCATCTGTCAAAGTGTTTACAAGGCACAGCTTGTTTTCTAGAATAAAAGGCTTATGCACTGAGAGCACATGTGTCACAGACAGAGAAAGAAGGCAGCTTACTGATAATAACATTTGGTATTTGCTATTAGTCACGTGGGTTTAACCGACCACACTACATGTGCACGTCGGTATTTTCTAGAAAAAGAAAAAAAAAAGTTGGGAGTGTTGAATGATTCATGGTAAACACTTTTGCCTTTTTAGTGTCACTGAAGGGAAATATCTGTACATGCATATACCTGCACCCAAACACACAAACCCATGCTCACACCTGGAAGATGTCATCTGACCACAGTACATAACAAATACTGGCAAAGGAAGCCAGGAGGATTTTTTTTGACTGAAACAGATACACTGATTCTTATCTAATGCTTAGCAACAAGAACAATAATAAATATACATTTAAAACACATCGCTACATTGAGAAAAAAAAAATCAGTTCATCTGTTAAAAGATGAAAGGCCCTATCTAAATCCAGCAAGAAAGTATGTGGGAAGATTTCAGACCGAAGTTGTGTGAGTGTAAATATCTTTTTTGAAGACCGTGGTCAGATGAGGAATGATGGTGAAGCAATGTGTGGATCATCATGGTTTCAGGAGTAGACGATGTGAAGCTTTAGCTTTCTTGAGCACAACCACTGTTCCCAGTGGACCAGTTCTTCAGTGCTTTTCTTCTACTCTCAGATAGCCTCTGATTGGATCCTTTACCCGTCTGCATCTCTTCCATTCTGACCCCAGAGTCAGATCATTTCATTCCTCGTTACCTCTAAGATACTGACACCCAAAACACTGTCTCTCTTTTATACTACCATTCGCATCCAACCCATTCCTGAAATCCGCTGGGCTTTGGGAAGTTTTTTTTTTTTTTTAAATGTCAAATGCAATGACAAAAGATGTAAAATGTCAATAACATGTCTCAGCTGTCAAATTTTGGAACTGACATGATTTTAGCATTGATTTTCAAAAATTACCATAATATTAGCATGATTAACAGAGGCATTTGCATGCTTTTGCATCATTAACCTCTGTCTATTATGTGATATCTTCTGGAATACAAATGTTAAGTCAGCATATAAATATTATTCTGTTCTGTAATCTTTAACTGTAAAAACTATGATGTTATTAAATTAATTAACTTGAAATTAATTAATTATCTAAAAAGTAGAATATTCTCTGTAATCTCTGCCATCATGATGATCCTGGTATTTCTCCAAGTTCTCCATTTGCTCTGGCAGGGTGTTCCAGAGGGTCTGGGTTCAGATGCTCTGCAGATGTCTGTTTGAATTCAGCGTGAACTAGCACTTCCAGAGGGCTCAGAGAGTATGCCCAGGCCCTGCCACACTGCTTCCTCTGAGCCTTCCCGCCATTGCTTTCTATTCTCAGTCTCAGAGACTCCGGAGACTCTCAAGAGACTTTTTTCTTTTTTTCCATCACAAAGCTCACAAAGGGCTACATAATAGTTGATGACTTAGAGCTACATCAGTGGCAGATTAGGAAAAATGCATGGATTCCCTGAGGCTGGTATTGGACATCACTGTTGTAGAATAACCCCCATCACACTAACCTTAACCCCAACCATTTTTTTTTTTAAAGGGCAAAGGGTCTGAAAGAGTGGATGTAACACTGATCCCATCTTGCCATGTTCACTGTGAACAACAGGTCACATACGTGTTTCCAGGATTTCAGACTTTTATCTACTTTTCTTTCAGTACATTTACCTCACACAACACAAGACAACACAAGCATTAATAAACTGTTATTCTGAGTCTATACCAGCGTGGGCAAGTCCGATCCTTGAGGGCCGAAGTCCAGCAGGATTTGGAGATCACTCTGCTCAGATACACCTACTAAACGTTTGGAGATCACTCTGCTCAGATACACCTACTAAACGTTTGGAGATCACTCTGCTCAGATAGACCTACTAGACGAGACAACTGATTGATGAGATGAATCAGGTGCATTTAAGCAGGTCAATCACCCATTTGGACTGGACGCTTGCCCACAGTGCTATATTAATTAACATTAAACGCAACTGATTCAGCTCATCCATCAATTACCAGGTTTAGTAGGTGTGTCTGAGCAGAGTCATCACCAGACTGCTGGACTCCAGCCCTCTAGTACCAGACCTTCCCACCTCTGGTTTATACAGACAGCAATATCCATCTGATCATCTTTCATGATCATAAAAGACATTGAAAGGAAAATATAACCCTATATGATTGGTATACCATTTATCATTAGACACTGAAGTCATTTCAAAATATGCTCATTATAATACAGAATACATTAATAAACTTGATTTATTTTACTTTATACTCATGTGGAGTGGAGTTCACTTAAAAAGCCTGTCCCTGTTGGTCAGTGAGTATTGGAGCATGCACTCTCTGAAGGACTTTGTGTTCATGAGGGTGCAAAAAAAAACAAGTTAATGAATTCATAGTCCACTACATGGTTTCGATGGGAACCATTTAGCTTCACATTGATTAGACCCTCCAGCAATGAAAGTTTTGTTTTTTGGGTCATTTTGTGTGTTTGTGCACAAGCATGTGTGTTTGAGTGCAGGGCAAATGCACCTTAATGAAACTGCCTAACGATTTCCCTCGATCTGCGGTTTGCCCATAACAACCGACTACTGGCTGTTTCGTTTCCTCTGAGAGTGTGGCCATCATTATAAACTACAATTATGCACAATTACCTCCTCTTTCAGGGGGGGGAAGGAGGGAACAAAATACTGCAAGTGCCAATTTGTAAGTGGGGTGTGAGAGAGTGTGAGTGAGTGAGTGAGTGTGAGATAGTGTGAGTGAGTGAGTGAGTGAGTGAGTGAGCGAGTGAGTGCGTGCGTCTCCAGAATCAACGGCGTGCCAGAGTGATGCAAGGCTTCCTAAAACCTACAACTACAAAAAAACCTACAAACCTACAACGCCTTTTCTGGCGAAGCCTCGATAGCTCGTCAGACTGCAGGCCGGATGCTGGCTTTCCGAACTGACCGGATCTTCCCTGTTATTCCCACGGCTGCTCTGTGAAGTGACCTCGGCCGTATGGCACCTGTTGTGGGCACACCGGCGGGCCTTACTTGCCACCGGCCCCTGGCTGCCAGCATCCTGTCACTCTGAAAGATGTCTGACTTTAAAGGCCATTCGGCTGTCAGGAATGTTCAAAATAAAACAAAATAAATAAATACATACATACATGAATAAAACAGAGTAGTACCTTACTGCTGGGATGCCACGCCAGCAGGCTGACACAGCTTCTATCTTTGATGTCCCACAAAGCCAACGAGCAACAAACTTGGCATCTTACTTTACTGACCTGAGCGGCAGGGAAGAGGAACGGGGTACGCTGGGAGGATGGGCCACAGAGGTTCCAGAAACTGCTTTGTTGTGGTCCTCACAAAGCATTTCTCATCACTTTCTCTTGCTGTCTCATCTATCTCTCGTTCTTCAGCCAGTCTCTGCTCCACCCTCCTCCACTGTTTACGCAGGTTCTTTTGCATCAGTTGATTCATCAGCCACCCTGTTTCTCTTTGGTCTTTTTGTTGGATTTGTTCTTTTTATCACACAGGGAATATGTTGTTCTCTTTTCCATCTGATGTGTTCTGTGCTGTTGTGAGGCTGCAGCAGTTGGATTTGCTCAGAGTTGGATTTGCTTGTCCATAACATGTTGTGGCAGCCTGTCCATCAAAAAATGTGTGATTTTGCTTATGATTTCCATGGACTTGCCTTTTCAAGATGGATATATATATACCCTAACCCTATATATACCCCTAACCCTAACCCTAACCCTAATATCCTCAATATAAGAAAACTGTGGCACTACAGGCAGTATGAGTTAATGAACAGGAACAAAAAAGATTTGAAAGAAGTAAAAACAAAGACAAAGTCTTAGGAATTTGACAGTGAAGAGATGTGAGGGCGGATCCTCAGATTCTCCAGGTTTACTTGTGCATGTAGAGAAATTTTGGATCACTTTTTATGTTTTTCTTTTAATCAGAACAAAGGTGGCTATACTAACACCAGGCATTCGGTGCAACTTCACGAGCGTAGATACAGGGGGAGGAGTGAAGAGAGGGGATATCTGAGCTCACAGAATATCACCTCGACCTGGGTGCAAGCTTTCATCAAAGAGCAAGGCATAAGGTCACAGAGACGTTAAGCAACCTTATACAAGTTCAAACGTAATATACAACAGAATCAAAGCCAATCACAAAATAAAACTAATATAAGAGGGGCATGTGGATTCATAAGATCTAAGGAACATGACATGGGAGGGCAACACCTCTCATTTACATATTTTTGCATAGTTCAGCCTCATAACCTTTTATAGTGAAGAACAGCACAGGTGTTGAGGGAAACTTTCTGCCTGTTTACGCAATAATTCTCAATTTACAAGAGTAGAGCAGACATAACAAAGCGTGATAAGGAGAATAGAGGAGCTTCATTGTACATATGGAGCGGCTAACGGCTAACCCATATTGATAGCACAGTTTACTGAATACGACACTATGATGGAGCACACTTTGAAATTTCATATAGCCGGCATTATGCTCTAGCTAATTTGCAGGATGTGCAGCACACAATGAAAGAAATTCTACATTAATTAAGCATTGGAAATGGTGAATTCATTTTTTTTTATCTTCCAGAATCTCCATATATGAATGCACCGCAAAAAAAAAAAAAACATATTATCTTCTCCATGCACATATGTGTAAAATCCATTAGCGACTAAAATCCATTAGTTGGAACTGAAGTAGTAGATGTACACTCATCCAAAGAGCAGCACGGCCAACAGGTTGACATTATACCACTCGCGTGAACACGTGGCATCCAAACGCGTGTGCGGTTTGAACCGTTTCGCCTTCACCGTTGAACGGAGCGTCTGAACTGCATCTCCGAGTCCGCTGACATTTGAAATGAATGCTCTGGATGAGAGCTGTTATAAATAACTCTACAAAAAATGTTCACATACTTCAAGCGTGCTCACCTTCTGTCCAGAGTGGAAGCGTGTGCAGGCAGAGCGGTGCTCGACAGGGACGTGTTTCACTGCCTTCGCCCGTCTTGCTCTTTTGATAAGGAGCGTGGACGCAACTGGTTTTTCAAAAGCCTCACACAATGGCCGCACATCGGAAAACACGTTCAAACTCGGCAGTGAATGCGCCAGTTATCAGCTACG
The DNA here is from genome assembly GCA_025802075.1 of Tenebrosternarchus preto. NCBI lineage: Eukaryota > Metazoa > Chordata > Actinopteri > Gymnotiformes > Apteronotidae > Tenebrosternarchus > Tenebrosternarchus preto. The sequence continues at coordinate 8,643,908 of JAOYMR010000023.1, forward strand.
AAACATGCTGGCAGGCCACGATGGCCAAAGGCAAGCACACACCCAACAGGCCCGAGAAAGGAGACCGCTGAACCACTGAATCCAAATGCTGCCGTCCAGCTTTTATTTCAGCCGTGTTATATCGAGAAAGTTCAGTTCGCAGGCTGGTGTTAGCATTCTTAAAGAAGAAAAGATAGATGAATCAAAGTTGCAGGTCAAGAGGGAGAAGAGAGAAGTGTTCAATGCTCAGGAGTGTCTGACTAATCTTTGGCACTGAGGGATTTGACACAGAGCTTATGGTAAATGGGGGATGTCATCTGTGAGGTTCTGTTTGCACGTAACTGTGTTCGTTGCCGACAATATATTCCGCTCGTGTGTGAGTTTGTTTTCTCTCATCTCAGATGAGTTCCAGAAAAGAAAGCATGAAACATATTTTTAGTGAAAAAAAATGTGATAAAGTGGGCTAAAAACAAATCGCAACATAGCAATCTGAAGCGATGATAATTTAGGCAGGCAGCCATGGCTCACATGTTTTGGAAGATTTAGATTGACAGAAAGCATCCCATTACAAGTAATAATAATCCACTGGTATTAATGCGAGCATTTAAAGCAAGTTTTTAATAGTGCTCTATAATAAAACAACAATGTTGTTTTAATAGAAGGCTTCTTTCCCCACTCCAGACCTGGTCTTCTTCTGCTGAGTTTAGCTCCTTTTATATTATAGCGCACATGAATAAACAGACCTAATTTTTCACATCTCTTCCACTGCTTGAGCATGTGTGTGTGTGTGTGTGTGTGTACTCAGACAGCTGAGACAGGGTTATATTTTCATACATTAGGCCTCCTCGAGAGAATGAAATCGAGTAGCACGGAACACATCCCACAGCAAGACTCACTCATCACTCATTGAGTTTAATGTAATATTACTCAGTGGCTAAGAATGAAGGAGATATGTGGCCCCACAATGTTCCTGCTGCATGCAGGACCTGTTGCCTGGGCTTTGCGTGGTCTGCCGGGTGCCATTAGGATCCAACTCCAGGTTGACGCAGCAGTTGTTAGGGATTGCCGTAGGTCGCAGGCTTTGGAAAATTGCTCATTCTCACTTTCAGCCTGCTTCACATAAACATGTGCACAGGACTTTACCCAGCAGGAAGCCAGTACACAGTGTCTTCATCCACCACAAAGAACGCCCACCAATTCATTTGTCAAAGCAAAAGAACTATTAAGTTAATGCCTAATTTAAGATCACACATCCCATCAGAAAATGTCAGAAATACTATATCATGCACACACACAAAAAAAGTCTTTCTTTGTAGCTGTACACTGACTGGGAATAATTGCTAGCCGGTTAATTGTTTTGTCATAATAATTTTTCAACTAATAGGCTCAGCATTGATTTTTTAAATTGACTTTCCAGTGTAAATCACTTGGAGACTTTTTCAGCAAATGATGGCATCGATAATTCTGAGAGCCCAGCATTGACATCCTGCATTGATTGTGGCTATGATGCCAGGCATAGGCTACTGCACATAGTTATTGTGTTATTTATTTGACTGAGGATACTGGCTTCTTTGAAAGGCCTGCTTTCCACACACTACAGGGAACGTGCACTTGCAAACTGATTCAGAACATGTCAACTCTGCCCAGTTATGACAATGTTTTATGTAGGAAGAACAGTGGGTAAGCTGGTCTCAGATCATTGTAGCGATAAAACTGTACAGACTTCAACAACTAGTGATGGAGTCTTATACCGGCTAAGATGAAGTAGCCTTTCTTGATCTTTCACCAGTAACAAGATTTTGACCAAAGCAAATACTGTATTTTATAAACAATTCATAAATGAATGAGTAAGAAAGGATATGAACTGAATGGACCATTTATACAACCCCTTTTATCAAAGAGTCAGAAGATTCCTACATGGAGAGTGTTTTGATTAAAGGCTGTGTGTGTAATGAATGAATGACTAGAGAAGGTTTGTTTGTTTATTTGTTTGATAGGGAAGCAGCTTTAATGACCTGTTTCCTGAAGTTCATTCATTATGCATAACCGCTAAAACCAAATAAAACCCTAGAACCATATTCAAATACACTGCATCACATGCTTTAGCTTTAACAGAAACTTTCATTTACAATGGTATGAATATATTTGCATATATCTGAATATGAAATTATGGTATATAAACATACACAAAGTATCGTGTGAACCGCCCGACTGTTATAACAGGTAATTCATGAAGGAAGCCTCTGAAAAAAAGTATGACGGCCTATTTATGCAAAGCTACAAAGTAGGTGTGTCTAACAACATGGCTGCTGGGAACAGCTTTTCATAATGTTGCAGAAATGACCCTTTGTCCTCTTGATTTTAATCACTATAAATACTGGTGTTCATTGTAAAACGGCCAATAATTCCACCTCGGAACTTACGCATCGAAGCGTGTGATGACCCAAACAGAAATGTCTGAAGCAGTGTCCATTATAGCTGTAGCTCAGTGTCGTTTGAGAGCCTTCAGCAATGGTGGAACGCAGGGTTTTGTGGGGAACGGTGCCGATTCCTAAACGACCAGATGGCCTGAGTCAGGTCTCCTCTACGACGATTTTGCTTGATCTCAAGCATTGGCTCTCGCTCACCAGCTGACTCAACCCATCAGGCAGTAACTGCCAGGTGCCGAGCCTTTAATTAGCCCGCTCAGATGTGCTGCTCGCCGGTTGGGACGAAGGAAAAAAAACAAAAACAAAAAAGCAATGCTGGGAATAACTCTGGGGACTAGTGCAGTAGACCTGCCTCTCAGTCTGTGCTGGGAACTGTTGGGTTGAGTGTTATTTTCGCCTGACTTTGCTGTTTTGCTGAAGTGGAGCGGAGCAGCCAGTGGTGACGGGCGCAGATGAACAGTGTTCTGTCCTTGCAGGGCTTTAGGCACCTTCTCTCTCTCTCTCTCTCTCTCTCTCTCTCTCTCTGTGTATTTTTTTTCCTGGGCGTTTCCTTTGTGTTATGATATTTTAACATCTGTCAGTGTAAGGGAGGAGAGCCATGTGACACCGTGCTCTGAACGTGCTGTGTCCTCTGTCCACACACACACACATGCACACACACACACACACTCTATAGGTTCCCTTGTGGGCCCTGAGGTGAGGACTTGGGGAGGTCATCATAAGCTCTACTGGCAGCATATTGCAGTCTATTAAAAAAAAAAAAAAAAAGTGCATCACTACAGAAAACTGCAGTCAGTGGTCAGCGAATCACTGCACAGCGATGCGTGTGCAAAGTTTACGAACTGTGCCTCTACCTGGCGGAGAGAAGAGCTCTTCACATATACGGTGTGGCTTGGAGGCCCTGTAGAGGGACATAATAAATGAACAGGGTCCATTTGATATTTATGGCAGAGTATGACAGAGGGAGGGATGGATATATGAAGGACAATGTGTATGTAAACATGCAAGAGGAAGGAAAAAAGAAGAACAGAGAGTAAGTAGTGCTGGAGATCTTCTGAAGATGGTTCTACAGAAAACTGTAGACTCAGCACTTCTCGTGTCCTGGTTTATGTCCCTGTCTAATACATGATTTATTCCAATGGTATCACACATGGGTTATTCCACTGGGAGAGTAACTATATCAGCATGCTTTCACTGGTCCTGTACCCCCACCATCAGACCCTGGAAAACCCCCACTATCACACCAACTAGCGATCAATGCCACATACACTAGGTGGGGCTCAGTGAGGACTGAATGTGTAATGCCTTCTCAGGAGACGGTCATATGGCCATACTGTGGAAGCTTAAGGTAGATAGCAAGGAACGTGTATATGGGGCTATTCGGTTGTAGCATTCAGACATAGTTTTTCAAGCCAGCCCAGATTACATATTGCAAAATTTTGCATTATAAGCTTATCACTATTCATTTCCTTTCACAGAACGCAGCAGGGATTACCTAGAATGAAAAACTGCCAGAAGCAATTAAAGCATTGCCATTATAAATGAATAATTTCACATGTGTACAGCTACACCATGACAAATGTAGCTTTGGAGTACCGTGTTTTACTGTAAGATTTTTTTTCTCATTGCATGTTACTGTATCTTACCTTGAAGACGGCAGCCTCAGTTGTGTTGTTGCATTGGTTTTTATCTCTGCACTGAGCTCAGGATGTGAGCTTGGCCCAGTTCATGACAAGGTTTGTAAAAGATTTTTTTTTCTCTAGGGCAACTGCTAGACAGAGGTAACAGACAGTTCAATGGAGCCACAGAGGATTGAGATTCAGTCTGGGTCTGCCTCCCCTTGTCTCGTTTGTCCTCTCCTTGCCTCTGGTCTCAGAGTCACTTGTCTTGACAATGACTAGCGATCAAAATTAGCAAGGCTAGGTCGCAATGTGGGGATGAATTCCTTCTGACCAGCAGGTGTTGTGTTCTGGGAGGGGAGAGTGAAACAGTGCGGTGATCCCATGAGTGCTCATGAAAACCGCCTGTTTGAGATTAACAGCTAAATTTAACAACTGGATGCTTGTTGAGGTAAGGGTGATGCTTTTAGTTTTCATTTTGCCTGGTGCTGATTGCAGGCCATATGCTTCCTTTGTATGTTAGATATACTAACCTCATAGCTCAAGCACAAAATGAAAGATGCAAAGTTTCAAATGACTAACATATATTTGCCAGTTAATTACATTTGGAGTGGGGGGGATTGTGTAATTTTGATTACCAGTTTTGATGTAGTGATGCACTGTCTTCTGTTTCGTTGACTGCCTGGCACCCTGAGATCCAGTGGAAACACATTTGTGTTCTGGGACATGTTTTCATCAACAGAAGTGGAAGTGATTGTTCTTGACGTGGATTCTGGATTGATGTGTGTGTGTTTTATCTCTCTCATCTTTCCCTCCAGACATTTCATCCCTCACTCCTGAGTAGCTCTGAGATGCCATTGGATGGGCTGGCACTGTATTTTGGGCTAAATGAGGGCAAGAACAGGTGGGCAGGCGGAGGGGTGGGTGTTAGCAGAAGCTAATGCTGTGCATTTTTGATGACTTAGCCAGATCTTAATATATGATTCTCCAGTGATGGTGGCTCGAGTTCATCTGGACCACCCCCGAAAAAAACTGACAGAGAGAGAGAGAGAGAGAGAGAGAGAGAGAGAGAGAGAGAAAGAGAGAGAGATAGAAGGAGGAAGGAAAGAGGTTTATCACCTGCACTTTGGCTTTCCTGAGTTCCTCCCTCTCTACTCACCAGAGGATTAGTCCCTCCCTCTGCACCTCCCTTACCCCTTCCTCTCGCATCCCTCAAACCCTCTCTTCTCCTTAAGTGACATGATACATTTGCACTTGCATATTTTTGGGTTTTATTTTTTGTTTTTCACACACATAATAATCTCTCTCTGCTGTCAAGGATCATCTGAAGAAAAGAGCCGAGCTGTTAAACACCCAGTGATGACTGACGGTTTGAGCCGGTAGCCTCCTAGTTCTCCAAGCATATCCAGTCCCGGTCCTGCTGCAGTGCTCACTCCAGGAAAGGCATGTGCGGCTCGTCGCCGTGCCGACTGTGAGCTCTCATGCTGCTGACAAGAAAGGCAGGGGCGCTTCTGATGGGGAACAGCGAGAGTGCTCTGAACTGGGGCGATGCCTGAAGCCAGCACTTATCTCACCGTCCGTACAGCCCAGAAGAAGGAGAAGGT
>JAOYMR010000023.1:8668641-8681247 GCA_025802075.1 Tenebrosternarchus preto
CCCCCCCCCCCCCCCCCCCCCCCCCCCCCCCCCCCCCCCCCCCCCCCCCCCCCCCCCCCCCCCTACTTGCTTCTACTGCTTCATTCAGGGAGGGAAAGTACAGTTGGGAACATGAGCCACATTAGTGAGAAATCAAATGACAGGGGCCCTGCAAAGGTGCGAATGGAGGGGCCCTGTAACAGTGTGTATGACAGGGTCCCTGTAACAGTGTGAATGGAGGGGCCCTGTAACAGTGTGTATGACAGGGTCCCTGTAACAGTGTGAATGACAGGGGCCCTGTAACAGAGTAAATGACAGGGGCCCTGTAACAGAGTAAATGACAGGGGCCCTGTAACAGTATGAATGACAGGGGCCCTGTAACAGAGTGAATGACAGGGGCCCTGTAACAGTGTGAATGACAGGGGCTCTGTAACGGTGTGAATGACAGGGGCCCTGTAACAGTGTGAATGACAGGGGCCCTGTAACAGAGTGAATGACAGGGGCCGTGTAACAGTGTGAATGACAGGGGCCCTGTGACGGTGTGAATGACAGGGGCCCTGTAACAGTGTGAATGACAGGGGCCCTGCGATGGTGTGGTTCGATATTTCACATCCCTGTCAGAGGCTGTATTGCTTTATTTACACATGTTGGCCCTGTTGGCTGTTTATTGAATTTCAATGGTAAATATAAAGTCATTTTTTATGATTCTTGTCAGGGAAGAAAATGGAGAAGAATGTAGAGACATATGGGTCTGGATCAGCACCAGGGGTCTGTGTGTGTGTGTGTGTGTGTGTGTGTGTGTGTGTGTGTGTGTGTGTGTGGTAGTCCTTTCAGGTTTATCAGTTGCCACATATATCTGTCTAGGTTTGTGTGTTTGTTTAATTGTCAATGAATCAGGCTCTGTCTGTTCATCCAGGGTTTCGAGGGAAGTTACATTGCTCTTGGTGACACTGGCAAATGTGTGTTTGCATATCTCACTCTTTTATTAACACCTGCCTGCTTTGTTAAATCAGTGATGCCTCATTCAAATGCACAATGTTGGTTAGATACAAACACATGTATTCCTATACATGCATGAGCACACACACACACACACACACACACACACACACATACACACACGCAGCTGAGAACTAATACATGTGAGATAGTAATTCAGATGCACACACACTCACACGCACACACACACACATGCGCACACACACACACACACACACGCAGCTGATAACTAATACATGTGAGATAGTAATTCAGATGCACACACACGCACGCACACACACACACACACATTATACGTCCCACATGAGTCATTAGCACCTCCACCCTGGACAGCCCTTGCTGATAAAGGATGCTATGTGTTCCTCTCTCACACACACATGATCCTTCAACATGCCACGAAACCAACTGTCCATCACAGTCCCTGCCTTGACCCTCAGACACACACACACACACACACACACACACACACACATGCACAGATGAACACACATACATGCATACATGCACATGTGCACACATATACACAGATATAGACATAAACCCACACTCATGCATTCAGCCATTCACCCATCCACTCATCCACCCGTTCACACTTAGACAGGCCCTTAGCCCACCCACACACTCTCACGCTCCCACACACATCCGCACACTCTCACGCTCCCACACACACCCACACACTTTCACGCTCCCACACACACACCCACACACTTTCACCCGCAGCATAAAGACACAGTGCATTAAAATAGCCGACAACACTTCCTTTAATGAAGCCGGCGGCGAAGTGGGATTGGTCAGCGTCTCTCAGCCGTTTCCAAGGGCGACGCATTCAAGGCGGCTGCGAGTTAATTAGGTAAATGTCACACGGTGGGAGAGATGCGGCCGGCAACAGCTCCCCTCCACCTGCTGCGAGAAATATTGTCAAACCCCGAGCCAACGTGACCTCATTAATTTCTCCAGACGTCTCCTGTCGTCTCTGCAGGCATCGCACTTGCCTCTTCCTCCTCTTTCCCCGCCCCCCCCCCCCCTCCCCCCTGCACTCCAAACTCTGCAACATCTATGCATGATGTGGTAGCTGACTTTGGGAAAGTGCCCATCTTTCTCACAAGCCTCAGGCTCACTTTCCTCTCATTACTTTATTGTTAATCAAAATGTTTTTTCTACTCTTTTTAAACAGGATTATGCTGCCGTGACAGCGTGGAGTGCAGGAGGATTAGACCTCTTTACGGGGCTTGGCAGAATCAATAAAGACACATGTCTGTTGCTCCTAAGCCTGTCAGTCTTAGGTTGCTGTTTCAGGTCCCAGTGGGAGGTATTGATTTAACTCAAGACTTGAAGATTATGATGATAATTGTCAAAGTGGCTTATTTATCTGTGTTAAGATGTGCACTATAATTTTTAAATCATTGCATTAACTTTGAATCATCCTCAAACCTTCAAGTATTTCTAACTTCATATTTGTTACATATATATTTATATATTTATTCAAAAGGTCCTGGTTTTAAATAATAATCAGGTGACTTTTTTACATGTGCACCTGTGTCCTTGTAGGGGACTATGGTGAAGAGCATCTTGTGTCCGTTTCACTCTGCTCCGGGATGTTTCACTCTGCTCCGGGATGTTTCACTGCTCCGGGATGTTCCACTCTGCTCCGGGATGTTCCACTCTGCTCCGGGATGTTTCACTCTGCTCCGGGATGTTTCACTGCTCTGGGATGTTTCACTCTACTCCGGGATGTTCCACTCTGCTCCGGGATGTTTCACTCTGCTCCGGGATGTTCCACTCTGCTCCGGGATGTTTCACTCTGCTCCGGGATGTTCTACTCTGCGCCGGGATGTTTCACTCTGCTCCGGGATGTTCCACTCTGCTCTGGGATGTTTCACTCTGCTCCGGGATGTTCCACTCTGCTCCGGGATGTTTCACTCTGCTCCGGGATGTTTCACTCTGCTCCGGGATGTTCCACTCTGCTCCGGGATGTTCCACTCTGCTCTGGGATGTTCCACTCTGCTCCGGGATGTTTCACTCTGCTCTGGGATGTTTCACTCTGCGCCGGGATGTTTCACTCTGCTCTGGGATGTTCCACTCTGCTGTGGGATGGATGTGCCTTATCTGTTTACGCTGTTGCTCTGATACGTAGGGAGTAATAAGAAATGCAGCACGAAGCGTGTAATACAGACAGGAGTAAATAGGCCTCATCAGGCTGGATCAGAACAAAAAAACTCATTAATGCTGGTGATTCCACTGCTTTTGTCCAATTGAGGTTAAACATATGATGAACACTGATAACGATTACATTATGCACACAAAAACATCCTAGGCTAAGCTGTTCTGACTAATGTAATGAATCCCCACTGGCACTTCTCTGGGTAATACACTGACTAATCAGCAAAAGCCTTTGTGATTGGCTGTCCGTGACTAAAGGAGGAACTGATCAGAAGTTCACGTGAGCTCGTGGACACATATGGATGTACTGTGCTGGGTGTTCTGACCCGAACGGCCAGGACATCATCCATAATGATCCACAACATGAATGATTTGTTTGTTAGCTGGCTTGTATTTACAGTTGCAGACGATCAGTTCAGAACATACTTTAATTACCAATGGCAGTGCATAAGAGTGCATAAGAGTGCAAGAACATGAGGTCACAATGTGTTTAATGTCAGGGTTTCAGATGCAAGAGAAACGTGATCCAGGGAACATCGTGTTCCCAGAGGCAGACTGAAACCAAATTACAGCAACAGACTACAACACAGTCCCACATCCCAGCAGAGGAAGAGCAAATCATCCAGATGTCCTTCTCATCTCAACTGCCCTGCAAGGGACTAAGGGAGAGTGTGAACTGCATCCAAGTCAAGTGCAGGCCACGCGCAAACCAGTGCTTGAGGGGGAGAGTGAGAATGAATCTGTGTAAATCTGTGAGTGTGACGGACTAATTCCAACCGAGAGCATCAGGAGCTCGGATGACATCACAACATAACGACCCGGAAACAGCCTCTAAGTGACCATTTAGAGGGAGTTTATAGACAGTTCCCATAACAGTAAGTCTGTCTCCAATCTTCTGTAACCAGATGCTTTACACTTCTGTCAGAGCATTTCTATCCGCCTCTTCACCTAGGAGCTGTGTGTCGTATACTGTCCAATCACAAAACTTTATGTAAATGTATAAATTCTGCCAGTGGGGTAACTCTTATTCTCGCAAAAATCCTACCTCAACTTTGGGGTCTGCTCTTGCAAATTTCAGATACGCAAGTTCAGCAGTCAGCCAGCAAAGACATTATACAATCACCCAAGAGACAGGCTTACCACTTACTGACATTTTAACCTTGCCAGGAACTAGCTGAAGCCTCGAACCTTGGAGAGGGAGGTTTGTCTTCCCTTGACACACTACAGTAATGTCTGTCTAGGAGGGAGATGGCTGGATACAAGGCCCACCTGGCACATTACTGAGTGCTGAGAAAGAAAAGGACTCTTCGGCAGCCAGATTCTCAGCCTTCGCTCCAATTACATTCTCAAGGACTCTCAGGGGGGTTTCAAGGATGACACATTGCACAACTAGGACTCAAACCTGAATTCAGCACCAGCACACTTGTTGAAGGCTTTCTAGCACACATAGCACGGTAATGTGTGATTCAAATACAGGAACTGCATCTTGTTATAAAATCCTTTGACTTTTTTCTTTTTGAACCCAGTTATAGGAAAAGGTACTGTTACCTTGTGCCATTTAAGAGCCAGTTTCACGAATCCTGTACCCACTGCCTTTGAGAAACAAGTCATTCACATAACCACAACTTACATGCAGTAGATATACTTAAGGCTGGATATCAGAGAAAGAAGCGTCTCTCTACTTGCTGTAAGTGAGGTGATGTGTAGTGGCATTTGCCAAAGTTCCTCTCAAGTATTGACCAGGTGAGAAACATGGTATTAATCTGACACAGGCAGACAGTAAGAATTAGGTGATCTACGGATAGCAAGTTGAGAGGTTGAGAGAGAGAGAGAGAGAGAGAGAGAGAGAGAGAGAATGAGAGGGAGGGAGGGAAAGTGATGGGAGATAAAGAGAGATAAAGAGAGAAAGAGATGTGCTTTGGAGCTTTGGAGCACTATATAACATGTGCATGGGCCAACTGCTCTGAGGTTTGTTCATTTTCTTACATAGTTTAGAGCTGAGTAATTGATGTGTGTATACGTACTTCAAACATGACTCCGAACATTAAACTAAAATTCCAGTATTAATTCAATACAAAACCTTTTGCGTCTGTGCTGTGTATGTGAGACTGGTGATTGGCTTGTGTCATTGCTAAGATAAACACTAAAGTGAATGAAAACCTCCTATTTAATGAAAAATCTATTTTCTCTTTGTCCTTGACATTGTCATTACAAACTGTTGTCTTTCATTTTTAATATAAAAATGATATTTTTTTTTAAATTTCCACAAAGGGTAGGAATAAATCTGATCTTTGGAACATGGCTTCTAACAACACAATAGGAAGGAGAAAGTCTACGGTTATCAGGAGGAAACGCTCAGAGGCTTTTATCCAGAGTAGCATCTTAATGTGATCGGATCTGCAGCCTCTGAGAATGAGGGGAGAGGACAAAACGAGTGATAGACTGATAGAGAAATGGAGGAATGAGAAACGGTACTCCAGCTTCCACAGTTAGGCCTTAAGTGGTGGTGTGGGCCCTTTGGAGGGAATAGAATAGAATGAGTGAGCAGGTGCTTGTGTGTGTGTGTGTGTGTGTGTGTGTGTGTGTGTGTGTTCATGTGTTTAGGTGCGTGTGTGTTTCCAGGGGACGGATAGGAATTGATTTCAGCTTGGGGGCCCTGTGTTGAAAAGAGGCACTTAAACCTTCCCTTCAGGTGCACAGAAAAATCCCCATGATTTTTATGAAGACCTGTATAGTCCCACGCTGGTCAGATTTGATAGTGCTATAGTTTTTCAGTGTTAATTTGATTAGTCCAGTGTTAATTTGAATAGGCCAAAGGTACAATAAGTAGAACTTTCCATTTAAGAGTGATGAGACATGAAGGACAACACAGATTTTTACAGGCATGGAATGGTAGCGGTGAGAGGGACAGAGCAGCAGGTCCATTAAGGAGAAAAAAGTCCTTTGCTGCAGTGGTAAATTCTACAGTAGAGGCTTTATGCTATTCTAGTTCAGGGATGATGTCAGGAAATGGCATGAAAAAGTCATCATTAGTCATCAAAAGTGCTGCTGGCTGGTCAGAGAGCAGCAGACTTTACAAATCACAAGGTCTAAAAAAAACAAAAAAAAAAGCAAAAAGAGAGAGAGAGAAAAAAGAAAATGCATTTATAAATAAATACATTTTTTATATTTTACATCAACTTAAATGTTTTATGCAGCAAGTCAGCAATATGAAGAAGCATTTTGAAAGTCCCGTGGTTGACCTTAGCAGGCTTTAGCAGATATTTATTCAGGACGTCTTATTGGTCGTCCTTGCTGTGTCTCCCTGGCGGGTGAGAAGATCCAGAGGACACGTCCCCTGATTACATTCAAATGACATTGATGGCAAGTAACCGGCTGCATGGTGCTGATAAACAAACAGATAAATAGACAGTAATGAAAGATCAACACTGCAGCCGTAACTGCAGAGGCCCGGGTCTCGTTAAATCAAACTCGCTTTTCCTCGTTCTGTTTCTCCCACGCCGCAGGTTTTAATGAGCCTCTCCTCTTATCTCGATCTAATCCGCCTTGTGCAATGAGTCCAATCAATCCCGCAAGCTTTTAATGGATCCGGGCCACATCAGAGGCAGTTAGACCACTTCATCCATCATAGCGACAAAATGGCTGACTGGTGCTGTGGTATGACTTTGGCAAATAGGTAAAAGAAGGAAAATGATCGACCGCAAATGTGCTCGTCCAGTGAATAAACGAGGATCAGAGCTGGACAGTTATATGTCAATGATTTGTCAATGAAACATCTTCCCAAGTGGAGGGACACTAAAGTTAGGTAAGCTAACTATCACGCTGTAGCGCAAAGATGCTGCAGATATGGGCAGGAGGCTTAGCGCGGTCGTTTTAAACGATGTTATTTCATTTTAACAACACGAACACAGAGCCACGAACAACAGACTACCATAAGTCAGACAAAGACCCACAAAGACGTGGTGACACGGACACGCTTAAACACACACACCCTTGACGAGACACAGGTGAAACGAGTAACGATAACAGCCGAGCGTCACAACAAGCTCTCCTCCACGCTGACACGCCCACATAAACACAGACCTAGGGAAGAGGCAGGGGTGGCCACCGTCACACTAATGAATCCTTTAGTTGACATATGTCACATCAACATTCTTAACCTAAAGGTAATCCAATCATTCCATTTTAAAGAAGCAATTCCTCACTGTGGCCACAGGCGAGTGGGTCTTGGTGGTTTCATATGATCATTTATTACTTACAGCTTTACAGATTTTACGTGATGTTTAAGCTTTACTCCTTAATACTGAATGAGGCACTTACCCGTACCTTCATGTACAACCCCCACCCGCCAATGAAATTTCATTTAGCAGAACAATCAAAATATCCATGATGTCTTTCCCCAAATATCCATTAAGTTCCCAGTGAATGCCAGGCTTGGTATTTGTAGACCAGAGCTATATGACATAATCAAAACAGCTTAGTCCAGCTTTGGCATAATGACTCCTGACCACTCATTTAAATTTGAGGAAATTTAAAGGCTTGAGACAGGAACCATGGCGTCAGATGCATGCTCGAAACACCAGGGTGTGTGTGCGTGTGTGTGAGAGAGAGTGTACGTATTTGTGTGTGTGTGTGTGTAAGGTTCCAGAGAACTCATTAATTCAACGTGTTCTATAAAAGGATCTACTGACTAAACAGCGGCCACTTTCCTGGAGCCCTCTATGGGTGGAGAACGGAAAGTATGATCAACTCGGTTGGGAAAAACTAAATGAGGACAATAATGCAGTCATTCTCTTTACAGAATGAAGGCTGTCCAAAGCACAGTCAAACAAATTTAAGCCTACAATGCATAAATCACAACAGAAAGCCAGACTAAATCACCAAAATATAGTCAATTTAATTTTGCACAATAAGGGCTATGTTACGATTGTGAATATTTTGACAGACTATAATTAAGGGTAGAGGAGATTTTTTTAGCTAAGCTTTTCCCCGCTGGCTCTTCCCTAATTTCATAAGTGGAAGTCACTGCACTGACAACATACCAGATTTACTGCATTATGGAGGATGATGTGAATTACCAATGCATATTTAATTTTCAAGTTTAGATCTATTAAAGTATTACTTTTTTAAAGCAGAATCTTTGCTAGCATCATTTTTAGTGAACTAGTCATTTCAAACCCAGAGAAAATATTTGCAGCATTATTTCAGACTTTTTCTGGGTCTGTAATAAGGGGAAACATAATCTAATTTCTTCCAGTCAGGCAAAGTTAAAAATGGTCTTGTGAACAGCATCATGACATGGTACAACAGAAACATAGTACGTTTCTCTGTAAACGTATCACCATACAAATGAGCAGGAAATAAATTTACTTACTTTACAAAGGCACTTTAGTTTTTGTGTTAGAATTGACAACTCAGGTCTGTCAGAACTGATCAAATATTCAGTGTAAGGACAAGCCTTGACTGATCTTTGGTGCTTAACAACAAATATGAGCAAACACTCATATTGTAATGGACTTAAAGAAGTGCTGTGGTTAATTCAAAGCTAGGTTACATGTCCACAGTGATATTATATAAAAATAATGTACTTTGAGACTACACTATAAATGTTAGGGTTCATTAAAGTTTGCAGTTGTCAAATTGTCACTACCACATGAACTGAGTGTTTATTTTCATCTTAACAGGTAAAAAGGCCAGATATGTGTATTTATAAAGAGCCACATTTTTCCCATTAAATTTTAATAATAATACTTATGAAGATGTTGTCCAGTCTATTTACTGATGAGTCCATAAATGAGGGTAATTATGATTTTATAAAGTGTATATATGTGTCCTGCCAGTCATCCTCAGGTCATCAGATACCCTGCAGAAGATGTGCCGGCGAGTAGAAGAGCTGGAAGCTACAGAGCTCAAGAGTGTCAAATTCACAATGCACAGTCCAGAGTCCAACCAAAGTCCAAAATCGAAAGGCCGTGCACTAGCCGGAAGGGGTCAACATAGCGTACGACCCACTGTCCAGGAGACATGAAACATCCATGAACACTTGGCCCCAAGCATGAGCTGAAGCGGGAGTGCCTCAGAGAAAGCCTCTGAAGAGAGACTGCCTCAGAGAGACGTGGGACAGGAACACCTCGGTTGCAGAGGTTTCATGGTAGGATAAGCTCACGGGCAGATAGCAGTTGGCTGATGTAAGACAATGCTACCAACGGTTGGGAAAGGCAGGATTGGAGGACGGCACAGGGGCATTACTCATGGCAGCCCAAGATCAAGCTCCAAACACTGGATCGATTGAAGCAGGGGTGCAACACACCAGACGAGAGTCAGTACGCACAGTGTGCAAAGAAACCTCTGAGACAATCAAGCACATAGAATAAAGAAAGATGCTGGTGGAGAAAGAATATACTGAGAGACACCCTCAAGTGGCAGGGATCATATACAGAAACATATTAAAGACACATAAAGCTGATCCAGACTGATAAGTAAGTAGAAACCTATCGGACAGCAAGGCAGCATTATACAGTACAGAAAACAACAGTGTTACCTCTGTACATATGGCAGTACTGTGATGGACACATCTAAAGAAAGAAATATGAAAAGTTGGAAAAAAGGGACTGAAAGAAGAAATAGAGAAAATGAAGAATGTGGAAAACGAGGTACTTACCATGAAACATTCCTGCCAGCAGTGGTCATGGTCAGGGTTATCACAGTAAGGGCTCGGGACCACCTAAACTGTAGGAGTGGCTCCAGCAGATCACAGGATTGATAACATCAATCCCAGACCAGCAGAAATACTGTGGCACACCTTCAAACTCCCAGACCTTCTGTCAGAAAAAAGAGAACAGAAGGGTGATGCAGGAATTTCTTTATTTGCTGCTGGAAATTGAGACAGACAAAAAGAACAAATTATTTAGGTGATTTTACTAATTTTCTCCTCCAGTTACTACAGCTACATTATGAGTTATTGCACTTGCATGCAACCACAACACACACACACAAACACACAAACACACACACACACACACACACATACTGCAGAAAGGGGGAGGAGAGCTCAAAAGAAAAAAAGTTCAGATGATTAAGAACCATGATCATTTCCAAGCTAAATTGAATGGCTCCTTATCTGGAGACTGAATGATGCCATTATGATGAAAATTCACATAATAGAACAAACTTCACTCATGAATCACTCAGTTCCATTCACACAGCACTGTAACAATGCAGATGAGTGGGGAATCTCACAGGACCAGTGAAAGCCTATCAAGTGGTGGGCTCCACTGAGATAATGCCACCCCTGATACACACTCCTCTGAGCGGGGAAATTGGACTTGTATGTTCGTTAGGATGACTAATTGATGATTTGAGACCATAGATAAAAACCAGAATGCGTCACATGTTCTGTACTGGTGTGTAGGTGCTCTGTACTGGTGTGTTATGCTCTGCACAGGTGTGTAGGTGCTCTGCACTGGTGTGTAATGCTCTGCACAGGTGTGTAGGTGCTCTGTACTGGTGTGTAATGCTCTGCACTGGTGTGTTATGCTCTGCACAGGTGTGTAGGTGCTCTGTACTGGTGTGTAATGCTCTGCACTGGTGTGTTATGCTCTGCACTGGTGTGTAGGTGTTCTGTACTGGTGTGTTATGCTCTGCACTGGTGTGTAGGTGCTCTGTACTGGTGTGTAATGCTCTGCACTGGTGTGTAATGCTCAGACATTGCCAGGCTTTATACATGCCATCCAGTTAATTGCATATATAATATCTACAAAATGTTCAACAGAGTTCAAAGCAAAATTAGTAGATTAATATAATATTTAATAAAATAGATATATTTAATAAATTAAATAAATGTAATTGTATTAAATGAATTCATTAAATTAATTAAATACTCATACAATATTGTAATGTCTTATTATGGTAAGCCTCTTTGTGTGTGTTTGAAGGTGGGAGTACTTTGGTTTGTGTTGTAGACATCTGTCAAGGAGAGACCACCTAACTACTGTGTGTTCCAATTTCTGAGAACACAGGAAGCAAGTAGTTTTCAGAGATAAGTCTCCCATAGTGCATAACTTTTCTCAAGAAGAGTCACATCAATAGCTGAGTCAGTTATTTGACATTTTATATGATCTTTGACCTGGTACAACACAACTTAGAGTGTACTAACAAACAACTGTCAGAATCTCATTAGGTTTTGCAGGTGATAAAATGAAACGGCTATAAAAAAAAAAATACATAAGAATGTGTGACAAAAGTTCACATAAACTACAATTACACTTCTCAATTTTTTGTGTTCCATCATATTCAATTTTTATAACGTCCTTTTTTGACACAATTTCTTCCAGCAAAAAATTACACACATCACTAAACAAATCTAATGTTAATTAAGGCCATGTCTGTGCCTCTGTGTGTGTGTGTGTGTGTGTGTGTGTGTGTGTGTGTGTGTCTGTATGCATCTGTGTCAAATGCTTCAAAACAGAACAGAGCCACTTTGGTCATCCAGGCTGCACCACCATCACTTCCACTAGGACACCTAGAGGTCATCCTCCAGAGGCCCATCGAATCACCTGACCCCCCCCTTCTTGCCCACGCCAAAGCCTTGCGCTAGGAGCTTCCCTCTGTCCTCTCCTGCTTCTGAAAGGATGCTCAGTCTCGTGTCGGTCAGGCGGAAAGACGATTTTGAAAAATGCACGTCGACAGCATCGTGATCCGCAGCTCAGCTCTACCGTGATCTCGTGCCCCAGCCGTGGGGCAGGTGTGGCTCCACCCTCCACTCCATCAAACGTCCCTGTCCTTCTCCACATCAGCAAAGCTACGAGTCCCTGTTCAGTTACTCTACGTGATGCTCTTATCGAGTGGGATCCTGCATGTCGGATGTATTGAGGTGTAATTACACCATACTGTGTACCTGAACTGGACATGCTGACATTTCACTTTTAAACAATGTAAGAACCAGCTGTTTCTGTAATTGTAAGCATGCAGTAAGAGGGTCTCGTGTTGGTGCTGCTAATGTAGTGACAAGACTGGGAATGAAAACCACTCATTTCTTTGCTGGATATATGGGAAATGTGTATGTGTATGTGTGTGTGAGTGTGTGTGTGTGTGTTATCGACTCAGGTAGACACAGCTCAGGCTCTACAGGGAGGCCATTTTCATGATCATCAGAACCACAGCAGTGCACCACAGTGTCAGCATTAGCACCTCAGTGCTCGGTGCACTACAGCAAAGCCCAGTCCCTTTACCAACCACATACTAGACCAGTCCATTTACCAACCACATACTAGCCCAGTCCATTTACCAACCACATACTAGACCAGTCCATTTACCAACCACATACTAGACCAGTCCCTTTACCAACCACATACTAGCCCAGTCCATTTACCAACCACATACTAGCCCAGTCCCTTTACCAACCACATACTAGACCAGTCCATTTACCAACCACATACTAGCCCAGTCCATTTACCAACCACATACTAG
>JAOYMR010000023.1:8694441-8699441 GCA_025802075.1 Tenebrosternarchus preto
TAGTTGTTATTGTTTTATTTGATTGATCTTAACTGATCTTACCAGGCAGAGTGAAGTCCTTCCAATCCCTTTGAGCTTCCTGTATAAAGTGGGCCATTACTTTAAACTTCAGCTGCGGGCGATAGACAGTTTCCATAGCCGCCATCGTGAACTCTACATGAACCTGGACCAGAACCATGGGGGACGAGGGCTCATATTTGGGAGATTACATGGGCATTTGGGCTGTCTTTCTTTTTTTGGTTAAACCCATTGCTACCATTTTCACCCCCGTACATCTGAATGGATCTTTCTGAATACGCTCTGACTGCACCAGCTTTCCACAGCATGTCTCTCCCTTCTTTTGGAATTGGATTTGAAAGCAATAACCCAAAAAGGGCCGAATATATAAATAAATAAAACTATTTTGTGGCATTATGGACGTCTTGTTTAATGGCTGGTCTGTCTTTGAATGTTGTTTGTGGAAACAGTGGAAATGGGTTTCCCCAATTCTGTTGTGGTTCCAGAGAACTGTCTGTTAAGGTTACTTACTCCAGCTTTTTCTTTTTTAAGACCCAGGTGGCATCACTTCTTAATGGAGTAATTATTACCAAAATTATGTCTTATAAATCAGTATCATGAATCAGTATTAATTGATTTTAAAACATGAATGCCTCAATACAGAATATAAATGCTGTACTTTTGGAATACACTGAATTTAGTTCAGAAGTACATTGTTGTTGTTATTATTATTATTATTATTATTATTATTATTATTATAAACACATTTTGAAAAATTCTTCCATAACTGGAAGGTGTAAGTGACATGCAATGCAGCAGAGACACTGATGA
Organism: Tenebrosternarchus preto; assembly: GCA_025802075.1. NCBI lineage: Eukaryota > Metazoa > Chordata > Actinopteri > Gymnotiformes > Apteronotidae > Tenebrosternarchus > Tenebrosternarchus preto. The sequence goes on from JAOYMR010000023.1 coordinate 8,695,270, forward strand.
TTCCACAGATCCACCGTTAAACTCACACGGTATGAGCTGGGATTGCAGCCAGGCAGTCTGGGTGTAAAAGCAGTGGAATTCTCCAGGATCTTACGCACAATTACATGTTAATTATCACATGTTCTGGCTTTGGCATCAACACTGGAGATGAAATGAGCTGTATGTGAACATATATATATATGTACAACAAATACATAAATTATGTAAATAATATTAAAATATATGCATGTATATATATATATATAACCAGATTGCTGAAAATAAATTAGGTTTAAATAATAAATCAGTTTCTACTCTTTACTGTGCTTGTTTATTCATGTTATACGGCTGATGACTACTTTATATAAAATTAAGCAATAAATGCCTAATATATTTATTCCCCTGATTATTCATCATCACCTGCCAGTGCAGAGTCTTAACAAATTAACCAATGAACTCAGGCATGTTCATTAGGGTTAATTAGCATCCGTAAATAATATTATTATTAGTTGATTGCTTAAATTATTTACAAAATGACTTATTATTTTAAGCATTAGCCACAAAACCATACCTTTGAAAAACAAAAATCAAACATATTATACATATTTCTAATTATGCTCTAAAAATCCATCCAAAATGTCATATAAAACTCCTCATATTTACCCTCTTATAACAGCCAATGAAATGAGTCACATACAACTGCCAGCTTTCACAGGGTTGATCTGGAGGCTCAGGCACTGGTGGGTACAGCGCTGCCCTCCTCCTCGTCCTGTATTCGTCTTCTCCACCCAGTACTGCTCTGCTGACACACACGCCACCCTGCCGCTACACCCACCCATCTCCCACCACCAGACATTTTCCTCACCTTTAAACCTTGCAAACGGACCTCAGATTCCCTCCTTACTTCTCTTTATATTCCACCTCTCCGGTCCTACACCCTAAACCTCCATCCAATGTTCAAAGGGTCCTCCGTTCGACTGCCTGACCTCAAGCTATGTCTGAACCGAGCACGATTCTTCAAACAAACAGTAACCAGTTATGAGTCAGTCTGGGAGAAGGTTAAGCTGGTTGAGCGCTGGAGTTTGTTACTAATCAATTCCTTGTTAATGCTGAGCGGTGACCGTTCATCTGCACTGAATGACTTGGATAGTTAGGCTTGTGTCTCGTGTCAGGGAGGCTGATTGCTCTGGGGCCTAAGGGTTGTAAAGACCTGAAGCCATGTATGTGTGTGTGTGTGTGTGTGTGTGTGTGTGTGTGTGTGTGTGAAATCTCATAAACTCGTCATCTGCCAGGACCTTTTAGATCCTTTTCCCTTCAGCAGGCTTTAGTGTAGGGCAACAGCTGGTGCAGTGTAACGGCGTCTGGAAGAGCAGACCAGGAGGGAGTAGCACAGCACTGTTTTATATCCCTCCTCCCTTCCCCAAAATTAATCCTGACACCTTGACCCTTGTCTAGATTCCCAGATTCACAGTGTAGTCTAGGGCAGGGATTGGGTGCATGGAATTATGGTAGAAAAACAGGCTAATGTGTCCCGTGTCAGGCATTCCTCCATGTCAGTCTGGATTATCCTGTCCTTCTCTGAATGGAGGGAAAAAGTTCAAAGCATCACCTTATGGAAACGAAGCTTCTGCCCACTCCCTGGAGAGCAAGACGAAAAAAATGTTGTCTGGGTAGAAAAAGATATTTAAAACCGAACCGACAAAGAGCCGGTGTTCTGAAATGAAATTTGACTGGAACTACCTCGGAACAGTGATTCCCCCAGTGTCTTGGATGTGCAGAGTAAATGTTATTTGGAGGTAATACATCTGGTGTTCCAGCGCCACAGGTCCAAATATTCCATATATTCCCTTCCTTATTATTATTCTTTATTTAGATTTAACATAACAGAATTGTTATACTCAAAAAACTATATCTTTGGTGTAGTTAATGGCCTACTAGAACTTTTTGCTCTTTTCTACATAAATCAAAAGTTAGCACTCACACACACACACACACACACACACACACACATTCATAAAATATCCTGTACATAAAATCCAAAATGTACTATATTTACTATTCATAAAATATCCTGTACATAAAATCCACAGAATATTATAGCCAAAATCTACTGTATTTACAGTTCAGCAGAGATGAACAAAGATGACCTCAAAGTTTACAGGAAAGAGTAGAATTCAAATTATTGTTCTTCAAATAGATGCAGTGTAAAAAAATAAAAAAAATAAAAAAATTATATATATAACAAAAAATAAACAAAAAAATATATAATTTTTGTTAATTAAAAAAAAATACACAAATATAATAAAAGATTTGTATATATATATTTTTTGTTTGTTTGTTTGTTTATTTTATATATATTTTTTTATTTTATTATTATTTATTATTCTATTGGCTTTATCATTAACTAAATACATAATATAAAATGAAAACAACCAAAACCATACCAGAAAAATATACTATACAATTTACAAGTATAAAATAGTCGTTATGACTATGTTTTGAAAATACATTTTGTAAAAGTGTTTCCACTCCCAGTGTCCTCTTAAAAATAACATTTTGGATTTGCAACATCGTATAAAAAGTTCTAGACAAAGGAACTTGTCTTGTCTTGTCAAAAAGTGGCTAGTGTTGATAATTCAACCAGCCTTGGGGAGTGTACTGATAATCTTAAGCACTTTCTGAACTGAAAGTGCAAAAAAAAATGTTTGGATTTTGTACACTGTCTGTTGTTTCATGCATATATGAATAAGTAATTATTTAATGTTCAGTATAAAATCCAAAATGAAAATGTGTCTATATAATGTAAATGGCATAATTATTTTGTGCTATGTTTTATCAGGACAGCTGTTCTTATTGTATATTTAATGTAGATTTGTTTCTGGACCATTAGTGGAAGGCTGTGTGTGTTGTTTATTGAATATGTATGAAGAAAACTGTGTGTGCTCTTTATAGAATTTATTTATATAAAGAAGATGGCGTAGGTTGTTGCTCTTAAAAAAATACACAAATAACTAAATGGTTTCCTCTCCGACAATCGTGAATCTGTTCTGTCCTGACATCCACACTCTATCCATTATTTACTCAACAAAGTGCCCTTCAATAAAATATCAATACTAAAAACACTCAAATGGAAAAAGTCCTGTAGTTCTTCCAGTTATTTATTAATTTGTACAATTGTATTTTCAGTTCACTTTGATTTCCTCTTCTTTTTTACTCCATTGTGAATAAAGTACATCTCTGAGCCTTTAAAAGAAGCTTAGCATAGTGTGAAATAATAATGTGAAAATATCTCCATTTTCATTTTCAAAAGACATTTTCCTATGACAAGAATCAGCTTTTACTGAGCGACAAGCAAATGCATTTACAGACAAACTAAATGTTTTAAGGTTTTTTTTTGTTTTTTTGTTTTTTTCCTCCTCTCTGTCTCTTTCTAAATTTTATTCCAGCTTTCGATCTCTGTGGAGGAAGCATACAAATGGGAACACCACTGTAAACCTGGCATGAATAGTTTATATGCTGAACTGTTACACAGGCATCCATCTTCATGGTTCAAGGAATACCTAAATGGAGGGACGTCCCTCCACCCCAGAGCTCTGGCACAAGGGATTCATTTTCATTCTTACCACATTTCTTTCCCTCAGGAGACTAAATATCTATACATACAAAGCTATACGGCTCTAAGCTACAAGAACTTCAGATGAAGTCACATCTGCCGGAGAACTAGCACATTTAACATCCACGGCGCTCTACATAAATTAATAATATGATTACTTATTTACAATCAAGTAGATCCCATCACAATACAAGAAAGAAAGTCTTAATCATTGTTAACACCAAATCCAGGTCTGAATCTAGAGCATTGTGTCCTAATCCAGATCGAGAGCAAGGGAAATTGGAGCAGACATACCCGATTGATCTGTGCATATCTCACAACATACACTTGGTAACACGGCCCATCCATAGCAAGCTTTAGCAGTGTCCACTCAAACGGGCCTGCAGTACTGCCAGGGGCCATGTGGGGGAGCACTGAGGACGATGGACTGCACTGCAAACAACAACTCAAAAGGGAATCAATATGGCTGGGACACAATGGGGGCGTTGTCTGGCCCAAAGACGTTAAACACCTATCGGCCTGGATCCAGGGGAGACATGGAGAAGGATTCAGCGAGAGAAGCTTTTAATAAGAGCAGATT
>JAOYMR010000023.1:8744048-8751548 GCA_025802075.1 Tenebrosternarchus preto
ATATAAAACAGTCACATAACCAGTGTCTGGCTGTGTGACTGTTCCCCTATTGAAACTATGATGGATTCCACAAACCCACAAACAGCTGAAGTCAGATCTCAATAACAGCTTTGGTCAGCTCACAATGTGCAGTGTTTGATGAGTGTTGGTCACAGAGTACTGATTGAAGTCTGTAGTCATTTTTCAGACTGTAATTTTGAGATCTGTACCAAATGTCATGTTTGGCTTCCATTTGTTCTAGCAAGCTTGGCTTCTGAGCACGGCCTTCTCCTTCACACCACAGTCTGTGGCCCTTGACACATTAAATGGATTATCACGCGGTGCCCGTGAACGGTTTGGTCCTGAGATTTGGACCTTGTAGCCTGTTTGGAACTTTGTTGTTTGCGTCTTGTTGCTTTGAAAAGTGACAAATCAAATCTCTGACAGCAGGACTTCTTTTCTAAGTAACAATTACTGTTAATTTGAGGTTTCGCCTGTGTAACTGTTTATTGTCATTTAATTCCTTCACATTTCTCACACTTTTTCATGCTGTGTTTATATTTGTCTTTCAGTTCCATATTTTAACATTGCTGCCTGAAATATATACAGTTATGAATATATGTACACAGAACAATAGATAGTATACAAAAATGCACACACACACACACACACACACACACACACACACACACACACATACACACACACACACACAGGTATGAACTCACACACACATACACACAGGTATGAACTCACTCACACACACACACATACACACAAATAAGTGGCACAGATTAGAAGACAAACAAGTTAAACTTCCTCTTGAAAATTTGCCACCTTTCTCAGTCTCCAGCTTGAACTGTATGTCAAATGTAGCGCTCATGTTATTTTAAAGACAGTTAGGGGAAGCGTTCAAATGCAAATTTCAGGCATTTGTGAATATCAATAACATCTGGCTGCTTTCCCAAGCAAACAGAATGCATATCTGGAGGCCATGCCAATCACCAGTAAGCTTTGCTTGAATAAAGATATCTCTCACACAAGCACTGCCTCTTCTGATTTCCATTCTCTCAGACTCTCCACAACTAATTGAGATGGAGCTTAACCCACTTCCTTAAGAATGAAAAGCGGGGTCTCTCTTTGTGTCTGTGTGTTTGTGTGTGTGTTTGTGTGTGTGCGTGTGAGAGAGGGAGAGATAAAGTGTGAGACAGAAGGAAGCAGTCATGGCCACCCATGTGTTTGCAGCTTCTTTGTTTTGGAAATGCACCTGCTTGCGTGGAGCATAAAAATAGATTTGCCTGGCAGATTGTGCGTAAATGTCAGGTTCTAAAAGGCTGTCAACTTTGTCATTTGCCCATGCACATGTGTGTGTGTGTGTGTGTGTGTGTGTGTGTGTATAAGCGCTTACGTCTGATGTAATTGTGGGATTAGTACGGCCCATTGTTAGTTAGATAAAGGGGCCTCTGGAGTCAGTGTTAATGGGGGTCAATTGGCTGAAAGTAAGAATGAGAAAAGTAATTATTCAATTACTTATCATAATAAAGGGAATAGTCTCATTTGATTACATTAATGCTGATGACAGATTTACATTTTCATGAAAGTTAACATAAATCTCGATGACATGGGATCATCAAGGTCAGAAAACATTTCCTCTTCACAGAAAATCTGTGGTTCTTTGATGTTACTGCAATGTTCTCACCTGTGTATTAATTAAGACATCAGAGTGATTTAACGTAAATCAAACTGAACAATGCATATTAGATCATAAAGCACCTGCGTGCTATGGAGGCTAACTTGGTCCAAGCTAATTTGCTATCTAAGCCACAGTCTACTGCCACCATCATGCCATAAGCTGTTTAACAATCCTGCATACATTATTTTAAAATTTGCATGTATGAGCAAGTCATAACAATGACAAGATGCCCCTAAGAATCAAGATGTCTGCTTTAAGTTATTCATTAGACTGAACACCAGTTCTCAGCCTATTAAAAACAAAGTGCATTTACTCCAGTACCTTCACTTCCAATTGGCCATTTCAGTGCTTTTGTTTTGGTCTGGTTATCTTATCTTCCTCTTTCTCTCTTTCCTGTTCTTTTTTCTCTCTCACACTCATACATGCACAAAAGCTAAAACAAATATATATATACAGATACACCAGTACATGGCAAAAGAAAATCTCCAAAATCAGCCAAAGGTCCATTTATGTAAACACAAAAGTAAAGGGTTATTGAGGACTCATGTTTACAATGCTCCCATGAACGGAGCTGTCAGACAGTGGGAGAGCTGTGTGTGTGAGTGGGAGGCTTTACTGCCAGCAATATTTGTGCTTCATGCCCCCCGTGACTCTCCCAAGAGCAGCGTCTCTGTGCCAGGTTTGTAGGAACAGGGCCACTCAATTACCAGGAGAAGATCTTTCAGCAACCTGCCGTTTAGCTCCCTCTCAGCCATGATGCAGTGTCTCCCTCTAACATGTGCGCTGTGCTTTCTTCTGAGCTTGTGCCTGTCACCGTAATCAGAGAATACACTGCTGTAGGCCCACTATTCAGTGATAAGGAATAGTGCTACCACAATGCACCTAGAGGAAAAGCATGGGGCACTCTAGACGTCTCCATGGGGCATCCTCAGGAGTACGTGCACGAAGGAAATACTTAAAGAATTTGAGTCATACTTCTGCCAGATGGCAGAAAAATACTTTCAACATTCACAATGCAAACTGCATAAATAATACTAATTACATTCCCCATATCCTTTGCCTATTGGTTTATGTCTGTTTTTGTCCAACAGCAGAATTGCTCTGCTATGACAATAGCAGCTTATATCAGCTTTTTTATATAATCAGAGCAGTTTGTATAAATCACAAGCAATAAGAGGGTCCACCATCTGTCATCATGACAATTTATACTCTTTTGAGGGAATACCTTTATGAAACAGATGTGCTCAAGAAGCTAAACAATTAATCCAGGGTGCTGACATAAGCATGTGCTCTTATATAAGATGCCCCCTAGTCCCTTAGTGACTCATGATGTAATCCACTATGAAGATCACACTACACTCATTCTATGTGTCAGAGCAAGAACACAAAATGAATACAAGGTTAACTATCTATCTATCTATCTATCTATCTATCTATCTATCTATCTATCTATCTATCTATCTATCTATCTATCTATCTATCATCCTATTTTTTGACATTCCCAATTTCCTGTGTTGATAACAGTTCAACATTCATAATAATATTCATTCATTCATTCATTCATTCACAGATCACTACTAATACTCTTAAATGCTCAACTGAACACATGTCCACATCGGAATACAAACATGCTAGAAGATCTACTGTAAATATTGAGCTGTGACAGCACCAACAATTCTTTAATCTAGCAATCAGAGAGGAGTTTATCACCTACATAGAGAATGGATATACAGTAGAACTCATTTCAAACCATTTCTAGTACAAGGACCTGTAGCAACACGTTAATTATGAATGAACAGGGTTACCAATAATTGATACTTTGATCTTAAAAGAGAGATGTGGATACTGACTGGGCCTTTAATCCAAAGAGAAAAAGTTGAACAGATCAAATATTAAAGATGGTCAGTATAGTTCATCAGGAGGACAAGGCACTAGAGGGAATGTCTACAAAATATGATTACTTGCAATGAAGCCATGGTGAAGGAATTCGTATAAATACTGTTCACTTCGACGGTAGCTGATCAGGTAGGAGCCCTTGATGCACTGGTTTGGGGTAAGTAAGTGACAGAAGGCCAGATTTACGAGGCAGACTATAACTTAAAAGAAAAGTCTAAGATTTTGTTAAATAACCTCATGTTTTACTTGTTTGACCTGCAGTAAATATGCTGAGACAGTTATGGACCACATGGACCAGTTTGTGAGAAATTTTACAACTGAATATTTTCCCAGCAGCCATAGGAGCCAAACTTCCACTCCAAAGCAGAACACAGGAACACCCACAAATCTGCCCTTACAGAAATGCAGACCTATCTGCATGAAGACATGTTTGAACTGCTCATTTTTTTTTCCACCGGTGTGTCTTGTTAATGTTTTCTTTACAATTTCTACCTCCAAACACAATTAACAGGTTATTTACTGTGAGCATTGTGACAATCGTGGTTTTCTTCCAAGGTACTACCATCCCCACTTCACTTGTGTTTTAATTGCTTGGCCCCCTTGATTGCTATCTCCACATATTTATGTCAGTGAGTTAATAAAGTGATTTAATGATGAACTGCATACGATTAAGAAAAAGCAACGTAACTGTAGAGATGTTCTTGTACACCTACACCTTGATTCAATTTAACTGTCGATATGCATCTGAGCACTGCAAAGCTGGAAGCTGCTCCAGTATCCCAAGTTGTCCATCAATGGAAATCCAGCCTTTAATTCAATGTTCTCTGCAGGTTGTTTTTCCAATTCTTCCTTCCATTTCCTTCACTAAATCCTTCATATTTCTCTGGGGTTACAGTCACCCCGACGTCCTCCATGTTCTCCGTTGAGAAAAATGCTTTGAAGCTGCTTCAAAACAAACAGAGACAACAGCCTGTCAAACAAGTGCGCACCTCCAACGCTGAACATCTGGAAGTATCACCCGATGTTCTGGGTTTGGGCCACAGAGCGTGAACCACTGCTTTCCCAAACAAGAGCACAAAGAAAGCTGGCCTGCCACGTACACACAGGGCCATTTTTGCTCTTTGTCTGCAGAGTCACCGAGGGCCTTTCTGAGTTAAAAGGGGGAAACCATGAAAGGGAAGTGCATAATCTGGGAGCTAATCTCTCTTTCTGCCACTCCCCGTTTTCTCCCTTCTTGCTCTTTGGCTCTCTGAATGTTGTTTGTCCAGCATCAGTTACACTTGCATGGGCCCCTTGTCTGGTTGGAGTGAAACCCCACCAAAATCCCCCCTGAAAACATGCCTGGAGGGCTCCAATGATAACAGCGTGGAGAGAGACGGAGGAGGAACAGAGGAAAAGGGTGAGCAGATAGAGAGATAGAAAGTGTGCATATTAGAGAGAAGAAAACAACAGAGAAGAAAGGGAACAAGAGCTGAACAGAATGAGAAGTGGGAGGATGTAGGAAAAGCTCTGTTTGCCTTGATGCTTTTACAGAAAATCTCAAGTATTTTAATAAGAAACACGATATTCTTTATTCATAACACACCTCTACATAAGGAAACTTTAACTCATGCCATGAAGTGGCGTCTCCTACATATAAAAGATATTTGCAAAGATGCTGAGCGTGCTTAGCAGTCTAAACGGCGGCCATTTTGTGTTCTGCAAGACCACTTGGACTGCATGTAGAAATCACAGCGCAACTAGGTGGACTGGGACACATCCAGTCGAGGGGTGGTGGTGGTGGTGGTGGTGGTGGGGGGGGGTCTGCAGCTCCACAAAACTGTGACTTCTGATTCCGGCTCAGCAGTGCTGACATTGTTAGCATTGGAAACTAGTTCGATCTTACGGCCATCTGCGCGCGGATGCTATGTTAACTACAGGCTGTCGTGCCTCACAAAGGAAAAAAGACCAGCCGCACCACATTTATTTTACGAGTAAATGATCATTTCCACAGACACGCGGGTCTTTGTTATGACAACGATCAGCAACGATGCTGTTTTGCATCTTTGCAATAGTTAAGACAAGCCCACAGTCTGAAACAGACCCTGGACACTGTTGGCTTTGACATTTAAGTGGAATTGAGTTAAACATATTACATCACGCCACACCGCAATGAGTTTGCTTTCTATCAAAATGCCTCGGAGGGTCCGGATAAGGTCAGCTACCGGCGACGAATATTTGCCGAATAGAAATTGATACATAACAAGACAGAAGGGGGGATGGGATTTGCTTGTGGAGCTATGTGTGGATGCAGGTGACCTTTAGTTCACTGGAGTTTAATATGGTTACTTTCATATGTGCTTGTGCCAGTCTGTGGTACTGAATTGCTGACAGTGAAAGGCGTGTGCCCCGACTTCATGAGCTTCATCACTGTAATATATAGATAGTTTTGTTCTTATGTTGTCGAAAGGATGATCCACTATTTCTGGTTTCATTTTCAATGCAGACGAATTGGTGGAAACCTTGTCTTACTCCCTGTGTCTCTTCCTCAAAAGGTTTACTTTACCTGCATCTCAAATGACAGCTTTATGATGTTTGGATTTCAGGGCAAGAGGTATATGACAGGAACTGTCCCATCAATACAGCCCATAACCATTTGAACCACACACAAACCTCCATTTAAAAGAGCCTGAGAACGGAGTGGGGGCATGGTGGTGGAGATCAATCTAGACCTTTCCAAAAAGTGAACACTATAATATTCTATATTAGAGAGAGAAAGTGAGCGAGAGAAACAGAGAGAGAGAGAGAGAGAGAGAGAGAGAGAGATGTGAGAGGAATGCAAAATACTGTGGTGTAGTTGAGGGCAAATATTAACCAGTGCAAGCATGTGAAGAATGATATTTTGTATAGCAGTACAGTATAAAGTCTGAGCTGTTCTATATGAGTTCTGTCTTTTTCATGTTACACTGGGCATTAGTGAAGCACAGACCTGCACAAGCACATATATATATATATAAATATATATAAATATATATATAAATATATATATACACAACCGGCATTCCAACATAATGCAAGACCTACATCGACATCCTCATCAAAGATGAATTAAAAAGGAATACTAACATACCAAGTTTCACTTAAAATTAAGTCAAATATATTTTATGCATATTTGTACCAAAAACAAAGTGTATCACAAGTTATAAATTCTCCTCAAACACACACACACACACACACACTTCTTGCATTGCGTCAACACTTCTTCTCCATGGCTCTACTCTAAATGTATACAAGCACACACACACACACACACACACACACACACACACACACACACACCAACACCCCCCACACATACACACCTTATAAATATTCCAGCTTCTCTGGGCTCTGTTTGATGCGTCTCTGATTTGTGAAGAGCCAAGCTCCCTGCACACTGCCATGACTGTCAACTGACAAACATTTGATGGTAAGGCAGACATGAGCCGGTAGATTACAGCCGCTCTCTTGCATACACACAAATCAATTCAAAAGACAATCAAATCCAATCTGAAATGCCCTCTGCATGGAGGCAAGCCGTCCTGCAGAGGTGAGCGACTGGTCTAATGGCGCTGCCTCTGAAGATGGAATAGAGGAATCGTAATATCAGAGGAGCGAAAGGTCAGGAGGAAGGAATCACTGGGAGAGAGCAGCAAACATGATGGGCAGGGAGAGCTTGGACAGGTGGAAAGGAGAAAAAATGAAATAATCACAGCACACCATATCACAGTGTGGTATCAAATCACAACACGCTGTCAAGTAGGTCAGGCTGGTATAGATTGGTTTTAGTGACTTACAAACTTTGCTTTTTTTAAATGGGTGGAAGCCATGTTTGAAACTGTCCGTGACAAACAGATGCTCCTCCATCATACATGTTTAGTTCAATGCTCTTGCATCTGCTATCAGTGAAATAA
>JAOYMR010000023.1:8756548-8762108 GCA_025802075.1 Tenebrosternarchus preto
GCATATTTTAATGATAATTTAGAAAGAAAATAGTAATGATTAACAACAGCCCTCAAACAGTGCCATGGACTGAAGCTTGGTTGAAGATCACTGTTACAGAGGAGCATAAACCACCTGGACTGCTGTACTGAACGGTTCAGTAGAAAGGGTTTCAGTAGAAAGGGTTTGGCTGATGCCACTGCTACTGAAACATCACAGTGCCTTTTTCATAAATTACCTTGATTTTTTAAAGTGTTGTTAATTGAAGACGTGGCACTTCAAAATGTCAAAATGTGTTGTTTATTAAATATGACTTTATCATGGCTAAATGTGATAAAAACATCACTTTTTTAGGTGTAATTTAGGCTGAAATTCAGGCATTTCTAAGAGTCCGCTACGTTCTGCCAGTAAATGTGGAGTTTAGATTTCTTTAGCGCATGTTTAGAAGCAGAACCAAAATAAAGCGTCTTGGATTATAGTGTGAAGCACTTCACAAGCGCTCTCTGAAGTCACTCTGAATACCAGTGAGGGTTTATGCCTCCTTCCTTTGTGGACGTTAGTGCTTTTCCACACCTGCTCTCGTTAACGCTTTTATTTGAACGTTTACACTCTCTGGCCGTGTGGCATCATCTTTCTGAGGCAAACACATTGGCTCGTCGTCACGGTAAAAGAGAGAGGCCCACCTTTGTTATACAGTTTTATGCGCCAGCGTGCAAAAACCGGCTTGGTTTCCAAAAGAATGATGGTGGACATAATTTACCTCTGCGAGGGTTTCCTTGGATGGCAAATCAAAGGCTGCAAACTTAGAAATGCACTCCGTTTCCACGGCAACAGCCTGTAACTGAAGCGACACTACAGATACTGATGGTCTTAAAAGAGCAGATGCTATGAAAACACACTGTATAGACAAAACTATTGGGACACCTACACATTACATCTATAGGAGCTTTTATGACATTCCATTCTGCGTCTATAGGCATTAATATGGATGTGGTACCACTCTTTGCAGCTATAACTGCTACTAATGTTCTGGAAAGACTTTTAGAGTTTATCTGTGGGAGTTTTTATCCATTCATCCAGAAGAGAATTTGTGAGGTCAGACCCCGACAATGGTCAAGAGGGCCTGGCTTACAGTCTCCATTCTAGTTTCTCCCAAATGTGTTCGATTGGGTTGAGGTCTGGGCTTTAGGTGCAGGCCAGTCAAATTCTCCCACACCAAATTCACCCAACCAAGCCTTTAAGGATCTTACTTTATGTACGTTGGCACAGTCAAGCTGGAACAAGCCTTGGTTTGCTGAAGTATTAAGATTTCCATTCACTGTAACTAAGGGTCCTATTCCAACACATGAAGAACAACCCCATAACATCTTCCTCCACCAAACCTTACAGCTGGCAGAGTGCAGGTAACATTGTCTTGGCATTCGCCAAAACCTAAACGCGTCTATCAATGTGCCAGACAGAGAAGCTTGATTCATCATTCCACAGAATCCAGAGATGGCACACCCTGTAACGCTCCAGCCGATGCTTGGCTCCACTGCATTATGCCTGGTGATGTAAGGCTTGCGTGCAGCTGCTCGTCCATGGAAACCCATGCCATGAAGCTTCCATTGTATTTTTTTGTGCTCTTGTCAATGCCAGGGAAGGTCTGGAGCTCTGCAGTCAGCAGAACATTGGCAACTTTTACACACTATGCACTCAGTACTTGATTTAGTCTGTCGCTTCGAGCCGCTGTGATTCCTAAATGTTTCCAGTGGATTATGAAACATCTAGGATGGAAGACATTTCACAACTTACAACGGAGGAATCATATCACAGTTCCATGCTCAACTTCAATGGGAATGACCCAGAATGACCCATTCTTTCACAAATCTTTGCAAAGATAGGCTGCATGGCTGTGTGTTTGGTTTTATACACCTGTGGCAATGGGACTGATTGTGAGATGTGTCCCAATATTTTTGTCAGTACAGTTATTTACACCCTATTTTTCAAACCACAGGTATTTTGTTTTTTGTTTTACTCTGATATTTACATTTCATTATATATATGCCCAAATGCCTAAATGGAATATATTTATATTTGGGCATTTGAGAGCGTTGGAAAACTCAGTGGGCTAGTAAAGCCTGTTACTGCCATTGTTAGAACAGAGCGGCTGTTTTTATGTGCATTTGAATAAGGAAGTAATGGTAATCAATTTGAATAAGAATGACAATCAATTCATGCTGTTCAATCCATTGAGATTTGCTTGACTTGTTAGTCAGAAGGCATCTATGTGTGCTTGTGTTGTTTGCGGTGGGAGAATCTGTGTAATCTCATACATGTAATCTTCTACTGTGTAAAAGTGTATACAAAAGGGTGATATTCATGTCCCCTAAGTCTGACTCATCACCTGGTAGAGTCCACTTCTCAAAACCTTGTGTAGTTAATGACTCTTCGGAGGTTGACTCGTGAACATTTGGCTAAGGGCCATTATCTGTACCTCCCTCCTAACCTACTGGGCTTTTTAATGCCGAATAAACGAGAAATGTTTCGGCAAAGGTTCAACAGTGTTCCACCAGTTTTGACACCGCATGCAATAAATAGCATTATCTTTAGCTTCTTTAAACCGTGTCTGTTAATATCTCTCTCTCTCTCTCTCACACACACACACACACACACACAGACACCTTTCCCACTGCCCAGTCAGGTCCCTAATCCTGTCCCTTCCCCCGTGCTGGTTTTAATCTTGTGTGAGGGCACGATAACTGTGTCGTTGTTGGGGTTTTTTGTTTGTTTTTTTCTTCCCATACCGGCGCCTGTCCCCAGCCCAGGGCATTGTGGGATAGCAATATATGTGATGGGATTGGATAGTGATCCAATAACCCTCCAGTGTGAGATCTGTGTCAGAGAGGGATTACAAACACCAGGGTTTCTGTCACTGCTGTTACTCGGACCTCTGTTCACTTGTTCCTGCTCCCTCTCGTCACCCATTTTGATCTTTTCCCACGCATTCTTCTCAAAACCAGCAGTCATGCCAGATCAGCCACAGTGGAATTCATATGGTGTCATGTTGAACTCTGGAAGAGCTTTGTGTGGTTTGAGTGGGGAAAGCAGGAATTCATTATGTGCGCAATCCAGTGGAGACCACCTGAACAGCCACTGTGGTGGAGGAGAAATTCGAATCAGTATGAAGCCATTTCTTTATCATGGGCTAAATTAATTTTGAGGTTCAGTGAACCACATGACCTGGCCATCCTCCATGACAGTGTACCCACTCACACAGCCTTGCTCCCACATATCCACACATCCAAAGCCACTCAAAGATCAAGTCCATAGCTTAACATTGATGGGACCCCATCAAGCTACAGAAGCATTATCCTCCCCAAGTGAAAGGGAGACCTTTACCACCCCACCTCCTCCCCGCTCCACTCAAGAGCTTCATTCTTCTGCCACTCTCCTCCTGTCTTATAAATGCCCTCACCTCTTAACTGCCCCCCCACATCTCCACCACCGGGGGGCAGCACACAAAGGCACAGCTTTAGCTACGTCACCTCATCTCTCCAAGCTTTAGCCAGGCTCAGACACTTTATCTTCCTCGCCTGTTTCTCCTCCTCCCTCCTCCAGGAGGCCGTCTCGCTCCCTCCCTCCAGTCTGTCAGAACTTCACTCGTTAGCTAACGATGAAAGTGAAGGCTTGAGGAAGGCAGCATGAGGCCTTCTAACTCGTTGTTAGGATGAAGCGTGAAATCGAGGTTGACGTTGATTCGTTTGTTTTCCTGCAGCTGACATTTGAGATCCCCGTTTATTATTGGTTAAGGAGAAAGCTATTAATGTCATACCCAATCCACAGTACTCACTGACGACATGCTAATAACCTCCACGAGTTATTAGAGATGATTTGTGCTCACAGACGCCTAAGTGGTGTGTTGTTCATATTTGAAATTGAAAGTCAAGTTAAACTGAGTCAGTTGGGTCAACAGAGTATCTATTTTCTTCATATGTTTTGTTTACATTATTAACCTGTGTGTCGCCTTGGCTAAGTTTGCTTTTATAACAAATTTACAAAGGACCATATGTGACAAACAATTCTTATACCATGACTTTAGACAGAGCACTCGACTGGTCTTGCAGTAGAACTGATGGTGTGTGCATTTGTGTGTATGCGTTTGTGTGTCTGTTTGTTTGCGTGTGTGTGCATGTGCGTGCGTGTGTGTGTGGATATATATGTGTGTGTGTGTGTTCTCTGGACACTGGCCTCTTCTCTTTCTGCCAGGGCAGGAGATTACAGTCATGGCCCTGACCACCATGTGGCAGATCCCAGCCAGACACTCCATAGTGCTGCCTTCCACACCTGCATAGGAGCTTCTCCAGGGAGGGCTAATCCTAGACACTCCTGGCCAGACCTGCTCTCAGTGGGGCTCTGCTCCTTACAGGGGCCACTGTTCTGGAGGACAAGCTACCCCCCAGAAGAGCCCTTACCTGGTCACACAGGGGTTGATGGGGGTAAATGAGGAGTAACTGGGGTGACATTTCAAGTACAAGCAGGGATTAGGGATTAGGTTGTGGATTAATGAGCACACTGCATTCGCTTTCACTGACAGATCAACCACAGCATACTAAAGCATAATTCAGAGATTATTCTTTCGCCAACAGATATGAATATTGATATAAAAACATTATTGTCCAGATCTTAGCCTTGAAAAGATGTAGAACATAGTTCACAACATGAACAGATAGAGTAATGTATTCTATGGCTTTAAAATAGCATACTGAACTCATGCACACTGTGTTCCTCATACAGAGGTAATGCAAAACCATGCTTTGTAAAGCGAGAGGATAATTCCTGACCATTTTTCCTTAATGCATACGGAAGCAAAAAAAAAAACTCACAGTAAGGGGAAACTATGTAATCGTTTATTAAAGTACCACAGCCACAGAAGTTCTATTTCATTTTTCACAACGAGGAGGTACAGGAGTAAGGAGGAAAGACTCGGAAAGGTCAACTGCCTTGGAGGGACAGGAGGAACTGGAGTGTTTCTGGGCCAAGATTGATGATGCGAGCAAGTGCGCATGCGTGCGTATGTGTACACACACACACACACACACACACACACACACACACACTCACACACACACAAACACATGCAAACACACACACACACACTCACACACACACAAACACATGCAAACACACACACACACACACACACACACACAAACACACACACACACTCACACAAACACACGCAAACACAAACACACATACACACATACATAGATCTAAAGTTCCCGGAAATATATGTGGACTGGAGTTAAAAATATAATGATATAAATTTAGTTTTTGAAGGCTACTGATACGGAGAGATGAACAGAGATGCTGTCCCAGCATGGCAGAGGTGAACCAGCTCTGGGATGATCTTTGTGTGGATTGATCCTGCTGCACTATTCACCAGCTTCACTCTTTGCATAACGCTACGCATTAAAGGTTTGGTGAGAGAGAGAGAGAAAGAGAGAGGGAGAGAGAGAGATAGAGAGAGAGAGTGAGTGAGAGAGAGAGAGAGAGAGAGAGAGAGAGAGAGAGAGAGAGAGAGAGAGAGAGAGAGAGA
>JAOYMR010000023.1:8836426-8848806 GCA_025802075.1 Tenebrosternarchus preto
CATAACTGACCTACAGGATGGTTCTGTTACCTGTGCTGTTCGTTTATTAAGACCATAACTGACCTACAGGATGGTTCTGTTACCTGTGCTGTTCGTTTATTAAGACCATAACTGACCTACAGGATGGTTCCGTTACCTGTGCTGTTCGTTTATTAAGACCATAACTGACCTACAGGATGGTTCCGTTACCTGTGCTGTTCGTTTATTAAGACCATAACTGACCTACAGGATGGTTCCATTACCTGTGCTGTTCGTTTATTAAGACCATAACTGACCTACAGGATGGTGCCGTTACCTGTGCTGTTTGTTTATTAAGACCATAACTGACCTACAGGATGGTTCTGTTACCTGTGCTGTTCGTTTACTAAGCTGTTCAGACCTGGTAACAAAACTGACTTCAGGAGAGCATGAGTTCTAACTTAACCATAGTTTGAAAGGTACTCAAACTTTTGAAACATTCTGCTGACAGCTATAGGTTCTACCTTGTCAACTGTAACAGTTGTGATATATGTATAAATATATTTTTTTGAAAAGCCCAATTTATCTTAAAATAAAAACATTTTGAAGGTAAACAATTTCCTAATTGCAACAACTGCTTTATTGTAGAATGAGGAAAACTGACAAGAGATTTTCATATTATTCCCGCTTTCTGTTCTGACAGCTTCTGTGTGGTGTGAACATGTGCGTGTGCGCCTCTGGTGGGCTTCACATTGTTGTACATCTTGTTTGTTTACAGGAACGAAGGCTAGAAAGCAGCAACAGTATGCTGCACAGTTCCTGAATTTCCAGATGTTTCCATAGGAGCTTCGTAGCTGGATAAGGTGTGGAGCTCCTGGGTGACAGTAGGTCTCCAGGACTGGAGTTGGACACCACAGTTGTAAATAATTTTTATTCTCTACAATACTGCTAAAAATGACATGAACTTATTTGTAAAAAACAGTATTGTTTAGTCGTGGTATTGAATTTGAGGTTGCCATGTCACAACCAAAAAAATCCCCAACTGTAATCAAATGAATTCTGTCACCCCGGAAGAACGGAGAGAAGATGAGACGTACGCAACAGCAGAGCATCCAAAGTCCATCAGTAACCACGGCGACAAAAGTCTGCCAAAAACAACCCCATCCTACACACTTCCTTCCCAACACATACACACACACACACACACACACACACACACACACACACACACCAGGGTCAGCCTCACGCTGCCTGGGTCTGCCTCAAGCTGGGTTACATGCCTTTGAAAAACGCCTCACTGATATATTTTATATTTATAAGCTGGGCATGGAATTCATGCCATAGTTAATCCCACTGTCAGCAATAATCTGAAAAAAAAAGAATGAAAATAAAATAAAAAAAGGAAAACCAGCTCAAAATATATTATTACTGAACAGTATTCTCACAGAAAAAGAAATACATAAATAAATAAATAAAAAATACTGGCAGTATGTTCCAGCAGGATTGGACATCTGAGAAGAAGGATTCACTGTGAGGAACACCATGGACTTCCTTCACATGATGAATCAGTGGTTACAGCAGGACACGGCGTGGGATCAGCAGGACATGACTCTAAGTGGTCCATTAAATGAGGATCATTGGTTCCTGGCTCTCATTAAACAAATCTGATGTAGTGTGTTTACAATAACTATGTAGCGAAGAAGCACTGTTTAAACTCAAACACACACACACACACACACACACACATCTGTCTTCTCTTGCTTGGGCTTTTGTGGATCGTAATTCATAACCGAGTCCAGACTATAAAAAACATAATATGCCGTATATGACCAGAAAATCAATTTTATAGCCTAGATTGCACAGAATCATCCCATAACAATCACTGACTCTGTTACCTGAGACAGACGTGAGACAGACGTGCGTCTTCATGCTGCGGTGGGTTTTGCACGAGGACCTCCTCCTCGCTCCACCTCCTCCTCGCTCCACCTCCTCCTCGCTCCACCTCCTCCTCGCTCCACCTCCTCCTCCCTCCACCTCCTCCTCGCTCCACCTCCTCCTAGCTCATTCTCCCTCCCCTTCACCTCCGTCACTCATAAACGGATTCACACCTTCCACCGATTTATTTTTGCCCCGCGTGTAATCCACCCGCTCCCACCCCGACTGTTTCCATGTTGTAAAGATGAGATAGGCTCTGTTACATATAGAACAATAAATATATAACAATAAATCAAATAAATATAAACTGTTTCTATGATATTGCCACTGCCAACACTCAGGGCTTTGATCCATTTATTTTATTTTATTTTTTTGTCTGTTTGTGCGGAAATCCAGGGAATGGCGTTTCCACTTAGAAAGAAAGGCACTGGCGTGACGAGCGTATGCCCACACGTGGTACAGGATTCCACACACACAGCGCCAACTGAATTGTGGAACACACTGTGGAGGTCCAACCATTCGAGTGAACACTTCTG
Source organism: Tenebrosternarchus preto (assembly GCA_025802075.1). Lineage (NCBI taxonomy): Eukaryota > Metazoa > Chordata > Actinopteri > Gymnotiformes > Apteronotidae > Tenebrosternarchus > Tenebrosternarchus preto. Next base: position 8,838,856 of record JAOYMR010000023.1, read on the forward strand.
CGGTAAAGAAGGCTTGTCTATTCCAGCACTTCCAACATAATACACAGTTTTGAATCTACTGCATATGGTGTGTTTTATTCTATACGTGTCTCAGAATGTATATTTAAGCATATGCATGTTTCTGGTGAACAACGTATATTATAATGGCTGACATCTACATGAAGATACGTGCTTATATCTCCTGATCTTCTATCTTCTATCTTGTGATCTTCTATCTTATATCTCGTGATCTATCTTATATCTCGTGATCCTTTTTCTGTGCAGCAGACAGGCTGACACACGGGGCATTAGAATTTTAATAAGGGTTTGATTTGTTCAAATGCAAACAGGGAATTAAGGACCCCAGTCAACAGAAAACACTACCTGAACAAAGGAAATCTCTGTGTGACTGTAAACACACGCGCATGTGTTTGTACATGCAACCATAATGTGTTTAAACAGTCATTAAATCAAGATTCAAGGTCAAATCTACAGTGGGAACAGCGTCCAGAGAAACAGATATGATACACTGTGTAGCCAATCAGTGTTTGGGCATGAACATAGAGTGTTTGCTCATGTTGGTCACATACATGTGTACACAATACAGTAAAGCATACTGTGCTAAGGTTTCATGAATCACCATCAATCCTGTTCATACCTTGAATCTCAAATGTATCTGGGAACAAGGGAATTATTTAAAAATGATGTCATATGACTGTTCTAGCGGTAATCATTTAAATGTACGTCAGAGCAAACTCAGTGGACCTGGACACGCCTGTGAGATCTCCATGGTTTAGCCAGGCCTATTATTGGACAAATCCCCCTGATTGAGTCATTTTGCTGAAACAAAGACTTTTCATTATTTATCATGTCACAGCACAATCAGCGACTCAAATCCAACATGCTCCCAGCAGATGGATATGATTATTCTCTACTGAGAGAGAATGAGGGGGGGGGGGGGGCCGGAAGAGAAAGTGTGGTAAAGAGAGAGGATAAACGAGGGAGAAAGGTAAAGAAAGACAGAAAGGGAGGAGGGAGAGAGAGAGAGAGAGAGAGAGAGAGAGAGAGAGAGAGAGAGAGAGGTAAAGAGAGACAGTGAGAGAGGGGGGAAGGGAAAGAGAGCGGGAGGGAGACAAGTAATGAGAGACTGTGAGAGGGAGGGGGAGAGAGAGAGAGACAGACAGGTAAAAAGACGGGGGGGAGGGAGAAAGAGAGAGACAGAAAGATGAGAATAAATGCAAAACCAGAGTATACTATAATTTTCACATCATTACTCTAACTCGTGCCACTAACTCTATATTTCAGTCATTCCTGGGAGAAAATAGCCAACATCTGGGTCTGTACTTTAAGTTCCCGCCAGAGCCTTTCCAAACGGTCCTGGTATGGTGCACGCAGGACCAATCCCTGAAAACCTTTATACAAACCGTCGTCTTCCTCATAAAGCCCTGCTGAGCGGTGGGCGGCTCACCGGCGCAGGAAGGACTCTGAGCGCTTTGGTAATGAAGATTAGTCTGGTGTTGGAGCCAGGAGTAACGCGAGTGAGTGTGACAGGCCTTTTACACACTCTGTTATTGAACCTTTCCTAACTAATTACGTCCTCAGCGCTACGACGTGACACCTATAATCAACCTCATCGCAGAGGAAAAAATCGGCTCTGTGCTGCTTCTTAAAAGATCCCGATTCTCTGCTGGCTGGCGAATGATGTTAAGTGGTAAGAACTCCCACAACCCCCCCACGCTGACAAAGACACTAATACTAGAAGAACAGCTTATGCCAGGCTGCGCAGATTCCACACTGAAGACAGAGACATGGTTATAGGAAAACTTTAATAGGGCAATGCTGTCACAACCCGAGACACAATCCTGTAGTGTAAAGGACGTGTGCATGTTGGTTCAGCTTTGAAGGTACCCACAATTCACTCAGCGCGAGATCAAAGTTAGGAGGGGCTTTTAATGCCTCGGTTCAGTACTGCAGCACAAACTTAAAACCGCACGTGAATTTTGCTTTTAAATACATTTTGACAACCACATTATACAAGAACATTTAGCCTTCGAAACAATGTCTTACAGATGCAGCAGGAACTGGAAATGATATTCTTTCCTTTTCATATGACAACATATTAAGGCTTTTGATTCAGTCGTCACAAATGATAATTTAAACAAAGAGTTTAACACTTCAAAATACGTTTTGTTAGGTTTCTCACCCGTTTCCTTCCACGAGGTGTTTGACGCAAAGAGGTCCAGCTACATAAAGTGAGTCTGTCTGGAATCCCCCAGTCATGCTTTCCCTATTACATCAAATCCTTATTACACACACACAGAGGCAGGTAGGACACTCTTTTTATCCCAAAGTTATGAATGTATATCCAAAATTCAAACCCTAAGCATGAATCCCTCACCAAACACCAGAACTCATCACTTGTTATGCTGGAATATAAAACTGTAATGGAAGGCAGTATAACTATTCTAACTATAACTATTCTAACTATAACTGTTCTAACTATAACTGTTCTAACTATATTCTAACTATAACTGTTCTAACTATAACTGTTCCAACTATATTCTAACTATAACTATTCTAACTATAACTGTTCTAACTATATTCTAACTATAACTATTCTTTGTAACTGATATTCTGCATTACGACAAAGCAAAGCACTTTGACGTGCATTAAAAATTTTTTATTCAAATTTATCTACGATCATAAAGTTATTTAGTGCACCACATTAGAGAGGCTTTTTGTGGTCTTTAAGAGTATTTTTGGACTCTTACTTCTAACCTGCTGTTGTAACTGAATAAAATATGATCTCTTGAATATGTTACATGAGAAAAGGCACAAAATGAAATGGTTTTACTGAAAATATAAAGTACTATAGCAATTTAAAAGAACGGTTATAAAGAGCAAAAGTGCTCTAATTCGTACTTTCCAGTATTTTGAAAACACAAGATTAAATGAGTCAGTAACCAATGACATCGTTTCACTCGCTGTTCCACCAAAGCAGCTTTTAAAATGTCATTTGAGTTAAAAAAGAAACAAGCTAAGATGGAAGATGATTTATCAACTCCAGACATGAGAGAAGCTAGAAAATGTTTAGCTTGAATTATCGGCTAAAAGGCTAGAGACTCGTGTTGCTGGTAAACGTACCGAGAGCAGGCATTTGTGTGTTGTAACCTTGTCTTCTTTTGTTAACTTTAATTTGAACACGGCTGGTTATAAGAGACGGCTGCAAAGATTCCATCAAATGCCCGTTTTCTCCGTAGATGGGCTGTTGTAGAAAGCTTAGCTGAGACATACAGCCCACATCACAGAGCTACAGCACCCTGGTGCACTATACAGGGCAGTTTAGCTCCATTACAGCAACGTACGCTGCCTGCATCCCTATACAGCCGTCAGTCCGCGGAAATTAAATACTTTCTGCATTTAGTTCTCTTACCGAACGGGATTCATTACGGCCCTGTGGTCATGTTTTTGCTATTATGTCAATTTAAATATCGGCAAAACACTGTTGCTCTAAAAGGAGAGGCAGGAAACGTCTGTAGAAAACCACGCTCGCTGTCTATGTTTTGCTTTATATTACATTTCTGCATATTCCAGTGGTTTTTCTAATGCACAACGAGCACCACATCTTGCCCCCTATCAGAGTCGTGCGGCCCCAAGGCTCGCGCACACATTACTCTTAGTTAAATGCACACCCAGACACATCCAGGCTCATTAGGGATTACCTTTTGATAAAAGCAACACGGTGAAATGGATGAGAACAGCACGCGTCACCAAGAAAAATGAACTCACGTAGCGCTGGACGACGGACACGGAGACGACACACCGGGGAACCGTACCGCAAGTTTATGGAAGCGATTTGATTAAACTACACATCACGTGGAGAAAACCAATAGGTGTCTGTTGTTGTTGTTTTCCTTGGATTTACGGGGAAATATTTACAGTCCTGTTGTCGGTAAACAGCTGCAGATTTGCAATGATTCACAGTTGGTTGCAAAAATAAATGCAGCTTTAAACGTGAGCAGAGGAAAGAGAGGGCCTTTAGGAAGATTAGACCGACATCAGAGCACCGGCTTAATAACAGTTCCTTTATGAGTGCAAACGTGAGAGGAAAAAATAGAGGAAGACAGAAAGAGAATGAAAAATGTATTATTATTATTATTATTATTAGTGATGGTGGTTCTTTTCTTGTAATTTATATTGTGGTTATTATTTTTGTTGAAGTTACTTTTATTAATGTGATTATTAAATAGATTTTGAAGACATTAAACTGTATTAATTTTCTGAAAATGAATTTTCAATGCTTTGTCATTATTTGTACTTTATAGAGCCATGACAGTAAAAGGCATCCTGACTGAATGAGCGAGTGAAAGAGAGAGAGAAAGAGGGAGAGAGAGAGAGAAAGAGAGAGAAAGAGGGAGAGAGAGAGAGAGAGAGAAAGAGGGAGAGAGAGAGAGAGAGAGAGAGAGAGAGAGAGAGAGAGAGAGAGATAGCGGGAGAAACCTGCGTTCAGTGCTACCAGGTTAATCAGTGCAAAACAAGCTGGGTGATTTTCCAGAAGAGATCCAGACCACAGGAAAACATATCAATTTACCTATAGAGAAAAACGTTCAAACATAACAGCAGCTACACTTACCTGGGGACTGAAATGAGCTCATCAGAGAGTTTCAGCCCTGCAGTGAAACCCCTTAGTGAAAAGATCTTTCTGTGCTATTAGATCAAAATGAAGAAACATAAATATTCCAATTAAAATGTGGACCATTTATTTCTATAATAAAACCAGTTCTATTGTATGGGTGTAGGATATGGGGGCCAAATTTAGATATGGGGGGAAAAAAACTGATAAAAACACAATTTAAAAACCCAATACAAAAAATATACTAGGAGTGCACAGAAATTCCCATCTCCAGTAACGCATGCAGAACAGAACTGTGTCTGTATCCCCTACACATAAGCATAAAAAAAAAAATGCAATGAAAAATTTAGGCAATCACTCAATCATATGTGGGTCAAACCACTCAATAAAATATGAAGCTCTTCTGGCCAATCAAATCTGCTCAGAGTCCCTTCTCCTCTGCCTATTGGCCCAGCACCTCATTGGGCATGCGAATGTACAATACTTACTCCTCCTCTACAAACACAATAAAAGACACTGGCGAGATTCTGAACTCCAGAATAATTACATCAAACGATCAACTAAAGTGCTACCAATTTCTAAATCATACCATCAATCTGACACTCTATCTAAACATTAAACATGTACATGACAGGAAAACTAACAGAATGTAGAGTTAGTGACCACAACCCAGAACTGAAAAGAGGCAGAAACAAGGAAACCCAGAAAGTCTATGAAAGCACTGTGATTTAATGGAAGCCAAAGACAGACATTTGTTCATCCAAAATGCTAATTAATAAGAAAAAAATCTGATAATTAACAATGTGTTCAGTTTTCCTTGTGATATACTTGAAGAGAAAACTGAAACAGTCTACACAGACACCAAGTATCTCCCATCTCTGAATAATTTAAGAAAGAATTTAAAAAATGTCTTCTTATACTTTTATACAGACACACTATGTAAGGATGGTTTTCTATTGTCTTATTAATAAAATGATGTTTTTTGGGTTCTTTTTTGTTGTTAAATAATTGTTTTTCCTTTTTTTACACATCAGTTTACCTTTGTACTGTTTTGAGAAAATTATATAAATCTCAGTAATGCCAGTAAATCATTATATGAGAGAGAGAGAGAGAGAGAGAGAGGGAGAGAGAGAGGTTGGGGTGCTCTTGTGAGCTTGAGTGCTCTACTCCAGAACTCTACAATAGTGCCCCATGCTCATCTGTGGCACTGAGAAGGTTGTTTCCAGGGGCAACGGAGCATGGAGAAGAAGGGAAGCAGACACTCCAGGTTGTGTGAAGAGCTACGGATGCGGTCTGAGCATCCATCTCAGAAGGACGAGAGGTGACTCACAAACACACACGCGCACGCACACACACACACACACACACACACACACTGATATGGAAAGGATAGAGAAAAAGTTAGAAGCAAGAATTTCACAGTAATCATAATAGTGTATTATTATGAGTTGTGATAGAGACTTGTATATCTGGGTTAACTCTGAAGACTCACAGCTGTTATTATTACACAAATATACATAATCCAGTGTTTATGAATGTCAGTTCTGAGTTCATGAAACATGGCTGGCTGTGTTTCCCCTCTTTCTAATAGCTCATACAAAGCTTGGTAATGAGCTGATCGGTTGAATCACGGGTGTTAATTGAGCGAGACAAATATACAAAACACACACACACACACACACACCCCAAACGCTGTGCATGAAGCCCAGAGTTGAGAGGGTCCTTTGCCTTGTATTGAATGAGGCTGGAATAAACAATATATGATGTTTTTACTGTTTACTGCAGACATTTACTTGCTCACCATTCAAGACATCTGCTTGCTTTTATAATGCACTACCAATAACACATGTAATTGCATTTTGTGTTTTGAAACATCTAATATGAAGTAAAGCAGCCTGTTTCCAGACATGAACATGACATCACTATCATCAATCGACAAATCTGATCAAAGCATATGCTGATCGGTCAGAAATAACAAGGCATATGCTGATTGGTCAGAAATAACAAGTTTTCAATGTTTCTTTTGTCAGTTTGGCTGCATTATCATCTAGAGTGAAGTGTGAAAGAGTGTGAAAGAGTGCTCTCGCACACAAACACACACATACGCAAGCACTTCCTGAAGAGACTCATTGCCATCTTCCACACGTTGTGCCAAAGTGGATTACATCAACAAACAAGCAAGATATTCTTACACCACAAATGCTCTTTGTTTTGCTCTCAAGCTTTCCGTTCTTCTTACATCTTCATCATCATCAGCATCTCTATCTTCTGCTGTATGTACACACATTAAATCAACTGAAGGACCTCCAGACAGATGTGTGTTAGAGTGGTGAGAGAGCTCATCTCACATAATGAGATACTTATGAGATGTGTGTTAGAGTGGTGAGAGAGCTCATCTCACATAATGAGATACTTATGAGACCCAGAATGATCTCTCAATTTAAAGTGCTGTTATCTCATCGATCACTCACTCACTCACTCACTCACTCACTCACTCACTCACTCACTCAAACACACACACACACACACACACACACTCTCTCTCTCTCTCTCTCTCTCTCTCTCTTTAAACCACTTTGAGACAATAGTTCTTGACACTTTGACAAAGTCAAAGAACTCTCTAATGGAACTCTGTAAGCTCTATAAGAGTACAGAGAAAGTCTGAGGAGATTGGACATCTCAGATGGAAATTCCCAACCTGGCCTCTCAAAGAATTCCAAGACAGTCAGAAGAAAATGGTAAATTAACCAGAATGGTATGAGTGGAGCTGTCCTCCAGATGACCGATGCCAGGAAATAATCACCAGCCCAACTTCCACAGTGCCATGAATTCCCATGGAATTCATATGGAAATCCAACCAGATAAAAGTGATATAGTGTTCTCTAGCCCCACCCCCAGCTAAACATTCCATATTAAACCATGAAACCCACAAAGAGCATGTATGGAAAGAAAGAACAGGATGAACATATCATTTTTAACTCAACTTATCTACCCCAAAAACATATGTATGATTCTCAGTAGACCAGGACATGCAGCATATACTACAGTAATGTACGCATCCCTCTGTCAGCTGGACATGTATCTCTTTCCAAGCAATTGCCTGAAATCACTGAGTTGAAGAATAACTGCTTTTGGCAGTATGACATTTTAAAGACAAAACAACATTTTACAGACTCCTGTAGAAACAGAAGTTTGCATCAGTCCAGATGGATTAGTGTATTCATGGAAACTGTTAGCCTTGTAAACTTTATATGACACTTTATATGACACTTGGATGAGCAGTAGGTTGTGATGTAATCACAAAACATGTTTAATATCGCCCTTCTTCAAAACACAAAGGGTTGAACAAGCTATAGGTGAGTGAAACCTTCAGAAGAAAGAAAACTTTCTGAGTGTGTGTGTGTGTGTGTGTGTGTGTGTGTGTGTGTGTGTGTGTCTGTGTGCAAGTATAGACTTACGTTCTCACTCTCTGGCTGATTTAAGCCAGCAAAAACATTAAGATAAACACAATTTAAACCCGATTTAATTCCAAAAACGAATTGAAATCACTGCTAAAGCATTTAGATGAAAGCAGCGCTATAACAGCATAGTTCACCTTTGACCTCAGAGCTATGTGGCCTGACTAAGCGAACTCTAGCAGAGGAAGTTGGCCATTATGTCACAGCAAGCCAAAGGTTAAAAGCCAAAATTATTTCAAGGCACCTCCAACAACGAACAGTTGCAAAGGAGCAACTGAAGAGTTCACTCTGGAGCAGCCGATCAACAACCCAGGCTCCGTCATCCTAACCAGCTCACGCTGTTCTTCTCCACGCTTGTTTTCAGAAGATACTGATGTCTTCTTGTAGGGGAAGTGGAATTAGTACTGTCAGACCTTCTGGTTCTAGGGGCACTGAAAATGGCCAGGGGTTCTGGCAGCTGAAGGAGAACAGCTTGCTGGGAGTGTTCACTACGAACATCAGCTTGAGAGTGGCTTTAATAAGACCAGGAGGCAGAGGTTCTGCACCATAAGAGAATCGTTAATAGCCCTTATTTTGTCTGAGTCATAATTGCACTTTAATAGAGCTTGTGGGAGGGAACTGGTTCACATAGCCTTTTATGAAAACAGTGTGTTTGTGCTGAAGTAAGGGACATGCGGTTTAATTCTGGGTGCACCCACCCACGCCCACATCCACCCCACCTACACCCACACAATGCTAAACTACTGCAGGCTAGGTCATCTAGTGCCTGTTATTGTTCAAACATTAGGCCTTTCATAGGTGTATTCTCCAATCAGGTGTGATGTTTCCACTTCAACTCACCAATCAGAAAGAGGTAATTATGGCATTTATGGTCATCCAGTGTAGAAGGTGAAGAACACAAAAACACAGAGAGAGTCGAGACAAAGGAAACACATCCCAGAATGCTCAGGGTAAAAATGTGTAAATCTCTTCAGTGCGGATGGAGTGATGGGGATGTTTTCACCTTGTTCATGAAGGACAGGTTAAGGGGATAAATAAATAAATAAAACCACGTACTAAATATGTTCACTGTAGTGTTAGGACAGGGTTTACTAGAATATTCTACAGTATCTCACATGTTTGAGTATAAACAAGCTGACAGTTTGAGATGCAGCTTTGAGCCTGACCTGCGTAATTGTGAGTCACAGTCACATCCGCAGTCTGTTTTTGTTCAGCAAGTCGATTTGTACAGTTTGTAATTATATAGAAAAAGCCAGATACGTTTCTCCCGTCCCCTTCAGCGATGCCCTCTAGTCAGAGAAGTCTGATTTCCTTCCACATTATGATAGTGGAATTTTAACTCTGCAACACAGTGAAACAGAGGGAAATGAGGATGCTAGACAGAGAAAGAGAGAGAGAGAAAGAGAGAGAGGAAAAGAGAAGGGGAGACAGAGATAGAGGGGGGAGAGAGAGACAGACAGAGTGAGAGAGAGGGAGAGGGAGAGAATGAGTGTGTGAGTGAGTACACCAAAGTACTGCCCTTTCTAGTTAATCTGATGTTAACCTGCCATCCCCTCTGGAGCCGACCCCATATCCCCCTCTAACTCTCCCTATTCCCTCTAAAAATAAACCACAGAGAAGGAATTGCAGAGGGCGGTAGAAAAAGGAGGGGCAAAGAATTTAGAAGAAGGACAAGGAGTGTGAAAGAGATGGAAAGAGAGAAGGACAGAGAGGAAAAATGGAAAATACAACTGGGGGGAAAAACACAGAAACTGTAGATTTAACACGGCAATTTATACAACACTGCCATAAGATTAGATAAATCCCCTTTTCTAATTTACTGTTAATGTTTACTTGCATTTTATTTTGGTTCATATATATATATATATGAACCAAATATAT
>JAOYMR010000023.1:8852688-8867765 GCA_025802075.1 Tenebrosternarchus preto
AGAGAGGGGGGGATCTACTGTTACTACATGTGCACACAGTAAAAAAGAAAGAGAGAGAGGGGGGATCTACTGTTACTACATGTGCACACAGTAAAAAAGAAAGAGAGAGAGGGGGGGATCTCCTGTTACTACATGTGCACACAGTAAAAAAGAAAGAGAGGGGGGGAGGATCTACTGTTACTACATGTGCACACAGTAAAAAAGAAAGAGAGAGGGGGGGGATCTACTGTTACTACATGTGCACACAGTAAAAAAGAAAGCTGCTCTTTTCTTCAGTACAGAGAGAAACCACCCGATCAGTTTATTTTCTTTCCTGTTATATGGAATAGAACTGCTTCAAAAATAAAATTCCAGCGTTGGCCTAGATCAGAAAACCAAACTGCTCAAAAACACATCTAGAGAGGGAATTTAAAACACCACTATAAACCACTCAAAACTCAGATATGCTGATATCATTTTCCAATGCTATAAAGTAATTAGTTCTCTCTCTCTCTCTCTCTTTATCTCTCTCTCTCTCTCTCTCAGCACACACACAGCATCATTCTTGCATGTGATAGAAAAGGAAGGAAAACTGTTAACCTTGACAACCAAAAAACCAAAAGCCATCTTCTCTGCAGCTTCCTTTGCTTCAATTAGAAACCATCCTAGCAAGCCTCAGGCAGAGAGAAACAGATAGAGAAAGAGGGAAAGAGAGAATCTAAGAGAAAGAGAAGGACCAGGAGAGAGAGCAGAGAGAGCAGGAATACAAGAGGGGCACTGAAGATGTACTCATATAAGAAGCCAAATCAAAATTTGCCGCAAGGTGTTTTCTAGCCAGACACTACAGAAAACCTCCTAGCTCCATTCCCCTCTCTTTTTGTTACAATAGCATACATAATAAGGCCATTACCTTATGGACAAACTGTTGACTGGAAGTAGATTAATTGTTCATTTTCCATGGCCGGATATTTTTAACCCATTTATAATTTTTCATTTGGGAAAAAAACCCTCCATATATCAAAGAGGCTAGAGACAGGAGCAGACAGTGAAAAATGTGGTAATTTGAAACAAAGGCAGTGTTAAAACTTTTCTTCTAACAGCAAGAGAAACACAAATGCATAAAGACACAAGGCCAACCGCCCAATTATCCTACTGCAGTTAACTAGTGGAACAGAGGTGTGTGTGTGTGTGTGTGTGTGTGTGTGTGTATTAGCGGAGGGCCATTTTGCATGTACAATTATCACTTCAGGGTCTCACATTCATAAATGGGAAATATTACACATTTTAACTTTCCGTCTGTTTCATCAAGTGCAGGCCATCCAGCAGGAAATGACTCAAACATTTGTTGACCTGTCAAATATACAAAATATCACTTTTCTGATTTTGGCTTTGATTTCAAAGATAACAGGACACACAGCCATCAGTGTTCGCTCAGCTGGCAGGAGTGTGATGCACTGATAACTATAATCAAATCAAGCATAATATAACTACATTTTGGTCCTCTCAGCCCTCCATTATGAGAGGAAGCCAGAGCACCGATCAATTGATTGGCGGTGTTGATATCCAATCAGATGAGCCGCGATTTCTTACTAACCCTAACCCTTCCTGTCTCCTTAATTTACACTAGTTACATGCTTGACAAAAGGAGCTCAAGTATAATACGCGCCGAGAGACTGAAACAAATTACTTGTCATATTAAAGATGAAGAAAATGAGATTAGGATGGACTAATGTTTGATTAATACCCCACACCTCTAAGTTTCCTCTGTAAAAATAAATAAGCTTAACACTTTGACCTTTAGTGCCACAGTATGTGTAAATCACGCTAACAGATAGCCAGAAAATAATAAGTGTTTAAAAGAAAGTAAACACAAAGTAGGTCTGCCTGCATCTGTTTGGACCCCTGCTTTCTCTCCATGGAAACAATAACACACACAAAAAAAGCACTTACATCTCTATAGATGTATTTATGTTTATCCACTATTTTATCATATAGACACCCCCCCCCCCGACACACACACACTGTTTCCGGAGGCTTCTGTCATTGTTGGCACACATACCTGTATGACAGACGGCTTTCTCAACCTGGGTGGGGGGGGGGGGGGGTGTTAAATACTAAAAACAATTACGTAGCCATGAGACTGAGGGATGAATCCAGACGGAGAATGACAGGATGTGATGGAGTGCGGGAGGAGAGCCGGTCCGTCCCTGACGAGTTTTATGTGTGTGAGCAGATCAGGACCGTCTGTGGAGGACCAGGTCAGGATAGCAGAACCTTTCTGCTCGGCCATCACTCTGCTTAGTCATCACTCTCTGCTCGACCATCACTCTCTGCTCAGTCATCACTCTCTGCTCAGTCATCACTCTCTGCTCGGCCATCACTCTGCTTAGTCATCACTCTCTGCTCAGTCATCACTCTCTGCTTAGTCATCACTCTCTGCTCGACCATCACTCTCTGCTCAGTCATCACTCTCTGCTCGACCATCACTCTCTGCTCAGTCATCACTCTCTGCTCAGTCATCACTCTCTGCTCGGCCATCACTCTGCTTAGTCATCACTCTCTGCTCAGTCATCACTCTCTGCTTAGTCATCACTCTCTGCTCGGCCATCACTCTGCTTAGTCATCACTCTCTGCTTGGCCATCACTCTGCTTAGTCATCACTCTCTGCTCGACCATCACTCTCCTAATGGTTTCAGCAAAGGGGACTAGGAACATCAACGGTTTCAGCAAACGTGATGTTCTGTGAATCAGAACATCACGGAACTCCAGATGTTCTCATTCTGGAGCTCTCACTCCTCTCTCCCTGTGTGAAGTGGAGGGGAGCAGAGGGGAGGGGAGAGGAGGGGAGGGGAGGCGGCCAAACGCGCGAAGGGAAACGAATGAAGCCTTGTCAAAACGCAGCTGCAGCCTATGAACCCCTAATTGCCCAACTCATCCCTGTTCTACTAGAATCAATTACCCTGGCAAATTGCGGATGATTGAATAGGTGAGGCTCATGAACAAGCTTTGGTGGCTGTTGGACTTCCTCACAGCTCTGTGGATTTCAGCTCTGACGTTGCCTCATGTTTTCTCAGGGTCAGAGATGTTGTCCTTTAAGTTTTGTAGCCCTGGGCCCTGGCAGCTGTTGTATGATAGCCTCATTTGAAGCCTATTGTTACTACACACACACACACACACACACACACACACACACACTTAGCGACATATTTAAATGCTACCATGACTCATAATCAGTAAGAATCCAAGCATGGTGCAAAGTTGATGGGTTCCTTGTAATCCTGTCGCAATTAAAATGTTCTCTAATTACCTGTTGTTTACCTAATTGTCCATTTTGAGAAATGCTATTACATCCTTTGCTGAAATAACACAAATAAATTATAATGCTAATAGGTTGGGGTCAGAAGGATACTAATGAAAAATCTGTGGTTTTAGGCAACATAATAATCAGCAGGTTCTGTTATCATGGCTGAGGAGCTCAAGCAATAGGAAGAAACTCTGGCCTGAGGACTTTGGAAGAGAAGCTCTTCTGAAAGAGTACTGCTGCCCATTTGTTTCTTTGTAAAAAAGCAAGTGACTTCATGGTAGATTTGGAGGAAATGAACAGCGTGAGCCTCTTTTAAGGGGAAGTTGGTGTGATTCAGCTTCTGAACTTCTACAATGTATTATCTCAAAAATCCAGACGCTTTGTTTTTATGATTGATAATATGCCAGTTTCACTAAACCAAGTCACTCTGTGATTCTCCTATCAAATATAATAAAGTAATCTTTACACACTGTGATTAACTTAGCCTGTGTGAAGCTTCAGTCCTGCAAACATAACAATTCAGTGTCTGGAAATGCAATCAGTAGAGATTTTTCTATCCGCCACAGAAAAATGTGTTCTGAAGAACATCCAAATGTGAGCTCCGTTCACCTGACATGAACTCTAAGTTAGTTTTGTGTGTAAATCCAGAATGCCGTGAACACATGCTCTGATGTAGGTGAGGATCTTGTGAAGACCAAACTCAAAGAACTCAAAGTCGCTTCCTGTGCCAGATATTTAAAAGTTCTTCCAATTAATATCAGGCTCACTGAACCCAACTCAATACTAAGTTCCATTCGAAGACTTAAACAATTCAAGTCTTAACATTTACAATACTTTTGTTAAGTATAGTAAGTACTTTGTACTTTACTACAATTTGGCTATTATACTTTATTATCTATTATACTTTATCTACCTCTTCTGAGCAGCTGTCTTACATTTCTCAGTACATTTGTACCAGCTATAAATTCAAAAATGATAAATAAATATCTTGAATCTTGAGTCTTAAACATCTTGAGTGAAGCTCACAAGTCTTCATGATGTTGTTTTCCTCATGTATGTTCTGAAACACAAAAGTGCCAGAACATGTGGAGGGTTTTTGAGGCCACGTCCTCTCTGGAGGTACTCGGCTGGGGAAGACTTCACTGCTGTCCACTCAAACCCATCCTGCGCTGCCTGGAAACGTTCCTCTTGCCGCGAGATCTCCAGATCCATAAGAGTAGAGGCGCTGAAGGCATCATGGCACCAGACACACACACGGTGGATCAGAATTTGGGAAACTTAAGACTGACAGGATGGTAAGTGGAAATGTATAATACCTGGATTCTGAATGTGTCTCCCAAGAGAATTTCAGCAACCCTGAAACTTTTCTAAAGATTTAAAGAACTTCAAGTAGCTGGTAAGTGCAGAAGAAAGTAAATAGAGTGAGTTAGAGCGAGATAGAGATTGAGTTTAAAAAGCCCTTTACTGATTACTGATTTTTTATAGTTGTAATAGTTCTGCAATAGCGTTAACACTAATTAATTATGATCGTTAATTTTTCACTTCCCCGCATCGTTTACTCACACAAACTGGACTCTGCACACCATTTTCCAACCACAGACAATACATGGGCACTGCTGGAAAACAAATTCAACCTCTATACGTGATTTGACTAAAGACAGAATGTAAGATAAGGAGAGAGAGTCAGGGAGAGAGAGAGAGAGAGAGAGAGAGAGAGAGGGAGAGAAAGAGAGAGAGAGAGAAGGAGAGAGAGAGAGAGAGAGAGAGAGAACGGGACAGGTGGATTTCAGATGTAGTAGTAGTACTTGCATTAGTAGAGCTGTTGGCTCTCTGATGGCTCAGTGGTAATCCCTGTTAGACTACACATTGACAGCGAAGGAGCGTACACACACACACACACACACACACACACACACACACATATGTACACAATTCCCAACATACAAGAACCTATATTATAGCTGTAAGGCAGCTTAGTCCTGTATCAAGTGTGGGTTTGACAGAAAGTGAGAGAGAGAGATAGAGTGAAAGAGACACAGAGAGAGGGCCATGGTCTCTCCCAATCCCTTGTGTTGCCATTTATTTCTCAGCTTTAAAGCTCCAGTTTCTCACATTATCATCCTTCACTTCACACCCCTCCCTTTTTGTCCTGAAGATATAGCCGTACTCTTCTACTCCTGCCATGGCTGGTGGCTTTACTCGCCCTTTAACACTATAACTTACACAAAACAATCTCT
Organism: Tenebrosternarchus preto; assembly: GCA_025802075.1. Classification (NCBI taxonomy): domain Eukaryota; kingdom Metazoa; phylum Chordata; class Actinopteri; order Gymnotiformes; family Apteronotidae; genus Tenebrosternarchus; species Tenebrosternarchus preto. The sequence continues at coordinate 8,858,209 of JAOYMR010000023.1, forward strand.
CTCCTCACGGTCACACACACACAATGCTTTCAATCTCTCTCTCTCTCTCTCTCTCTCTCTCTCTCTCTCTCTCTCTCTCCTCACGGTCACACACACACCATGCTTTCAATCTCTCTCTCTCTTTCTCTTCATTGGCATAACTGTCACAACACACAGCACTGCCAAAGTTATGAGACTTGAGTAATAACAGCAGTAGTAACCTGGAAGACGGTAAACACAGTACATCAAATGTAATCTCTACCCCCTCTCCAAGGTATCTGATTTTCCTCTGGATTTGGGCTGATTGATATAGAATGAGAGAGTCAGAGGGAGGCAGAGAAGAGTTTTCGTTTTTGTTTTTTTTTAAGACAAAACTGTATTTTTCCTCATTTTATTGGGTCTCGGTAAGAAATACTTTCTACATTCCAGTCTACATCTTACTGGAGGCTCATTTAGAGCAGTTTGCTCTTTATGGATGCACAGGTCTCACCCTAACCCTAACCCTATCAAAGTAACAGATGGTCAGGTAAAGCTGATTGCTGTGCATGGATGAGATCATTTAGGCATATGGCACCTTAACCCCACATCCCACAGTAAACCAGATTCATTCATAAGCCCAGAGCTGCCATTACTATGAAATGATAGAACTGAATGAAACAAAACCTGAACCCCAAACCCTAAAACTCACGCCCAGAATCCTAAAACCCGAATCCCAAACCCAAGTGCAAAAATGCCAAGCCACAAAACCTGTCCCCTAAACCTGTACCCCAAATACAGTCTTGCAAATGAAATAAACGTTTTGCAACATTCACATCTTACGCGATAGTTGTCTCGAGGCATCCCGTCGCACCTGCTCTCTTTGCTGCGGGTTTGGGTCCCGCACACCGCAGAGCAATGTCAAGATGCACTTATTGTAGTAAAGGCTGTTATTATAGCACATACTTGATTAACTCCTGATCCACTCTTAACGATTCTTTCGAATATCTAAATGACCTGCAAGATGTGATGTAATGTAAACAAAGATCGAATGGAACCAAGACGGAGAAGAATGAGGCGAGATGGATATGACCAGAGAGTGTGTTAGCGCCGCCAAACAAGCCCATGAGAAGGTCATCAGGAAATGGTGAGAACGACCAACCACACGTCACATTCTCACACAGGCTGCAGCCAGTAATGACAGGGAGCATCTGGGTGTGACTGAGAAAACACAATAGTTAGCAGAGAATATAAACAAGGCCAGGCCGTGTGTGTGTGTGTCTCTCTCTCTCTCTCTTACACACACACAAACACACACACACACACCTGTAAACTGTCAGATAATAGGATAATAAGAAATATTATTTAATTATTAATTCCTTTACTACTGACATTCATCCTTTGTTTTCCTGTGGTCTACTAATGAGAGAAAATTCCTCAGTAAACAAAGTATGTGTGTGTGTGTGTGTGTGTGTGTGTAAGAGAGAGAGGAAGCGAGAGAGATGGATGTGTGCACTTCACACACACACACACACACACATACACACACACACACTCACTCACTCACTCACTTTGTGTTTTGTTGTTCAGTGTAGACCAACTGTGCTTTCCTGTTTTTGATGGCTCTTCCACAGTAAGAAAGTTCAAACATAACAAAGATGCTCCTCCTTATCTCACTTTCTTCCTTCTCAGTCTCATCCTCTGCTGTCCAACTCACTCTGTCCTCAGAGGAACCTCAACCATCCACACAGCAGGTCCATCTAACCCTCTCCTTGGTCCAGCTTCCACTCTAGATCACCACTGCTGGATCAACTTAGCTTGGCTGAGCTCCTCTGCTTCCCTTCTTTCTCCTCTCCTCTCCTTTCCCCCTTAGTGCTTCTTCTTTTGGCCAGGCAAGGTTAAACAAACACATGTTAGGAATCTAAAACAGAACAGTGTTTTACAGGAGTAATGGCCCTGGGTGAGTCCAGGAGGGAGGTCATCCTAACATTTATTAGGTGTTTATTAAAATGTCCTAAGTCACGGTCTGGAATGGCAGTAATGACAGTTCACCAAGCTTTTTTCTTTTGTGTTCATCACCCACAGAGCAGTTTGAGAAGCACTAAATGATCACCTTCACTAAAACACAGAGTATGGCAGCAAACTGAGGGAACAACAACAAAGCTAGATCAGAGGCCCCCGGTCCAAAGCCAAGGGCCATCCAACACAATACTACCAATTATTTGTTTTACTGTATGTACAGAAGAAAGTACTTGTTCTTGTAGGCCTCACATGTTATTATTGTGTAATAAATGGTATTTAAATATTTCAAAAACAGTGCAAATTTGCCTCATGTGTCTTCTTAACTTTTGTTTACACTTATGATGTTTAGCCCTGAGAGAAACACTCACCTTGATTGACATTTTAGGGGCCTTTTAATCTTGAGATATGCCAATTAAAGCTGAATTTATCCCATAATTAATTTATCCCATATATCAAATAAACAATCATTTTAATCCTCAATTCTAAGTTGGCCCACATCTTCATTTTTTATTTATTTTTTTACCCCTGCGCACGCCGGATGTGTCCATACATTTTCCAGCAGTGTGCAAAGAACCAGCATAACGTTCAGCTCTTTGATTGCACATTGACTGAAAAGCACCAATTACTGCAAACATGTTCAACTTGGTCAAGCAGATGAATGGGATGACAAACTGTGTAATGCTGGCATTGGGGGGGGGGAGGGGCCTAAATTAAGATAATCAGGAAGTGCACGATGTCGGCTTCAGTTGCAGCTAAATATAGAAAAACAAATGTAACGTTTTTTGTCAAATGCAGCTAACACACAATTTCACAATTTATTCCACCGAGTGCTTTACCTGCCAATACTGAGAATGTATGAAAACAATGACAAATGATTAAAGGAGTTTTCTTTCTTTTTGCTGTTCATATTTAGTAAACACACATATGCTCACGCAAATGTACCGAATTCCACTCAAACACCACGATTCCCAATTTCTGACTTGCTAAGCAGCTTCTTTCTATATATTCCATTAATACAGCAACTGAAACCTGTAAAGAACATGCAACAAATATAGAAGGTTTCAAGTTTAAGTTTCAATCTTAATTATTTTCCTTAAAAGCAAACTTGGCATCATTAATTTGCCTGGATTTCAGATATTAATATAGAATCTAGTGTCTGAGAAGTTTAAGCAGGCTGAGTACATTCTTCCAAAAAGGGCAGAACTTTCCACTCAGGGATCAACAAAACAAGGGTTTATTCGCCACCTTATAGCCAAAAGGTAATGAGGTTCACTGCCATCCTTTAGCTCTCTGGAAGCTTAACCAATATCCTGCAGTGCCTTAAGCCTGGAATGGTAAATTCCCAAATCCATGTGTAACCATGAGCAGCCCAAATGTCGAGGTTTTTGGAGGTTTTTGCATGGGTTCAAGAAAGAAAGCAGGAAAGTGATAGAGTGCAAAGCAGCGAGTTCCTGGGCCTTCAGCAACAGAAAGGGCAACGTTCTTAAACACAGAACAGTAATGACATATCAAACGGGATTTACCATAAGTGCGAGATAGAGTTAACCACATCCTCTGGCAATAATAAATACTTCGGATTTGCTGTTGTAAGATAAGGTGCCTCAAAGTGGATCCGAGAGTTCAGTACATTGGGCAGAAGGACTGAGGCTAGAGATGTCAAACGCACAAACGTCTACAAACTGCGCTGAAGACTCTGATGTACCAGGCAAACCTCACACTGCATTCAGAATTCCTCAACATCAGAGGGAGAGGGAGGAGGAAGGGAGAGAGAGGGGGGGCAGAGAGGAGAGCAAGTAGGAATGGGAGAGAAAGTGGGAGAGAGTAGGGGAGAGATGGGATGGGACAGAGGGTATGGTGGGACAGAGGAAATGAAGAGTTTCAGTGTGGTCAGTTCACAACCTCCCTGTCTCATCCAATCAGATTGTTAGATAGGTTGACCCTGATGTCTACTGGGTAACCACAAGGGTGAGAAAAAGCATGGTAATCATATCCACATGCACTCATCATAATGACAAGATACCCTTGAGAAACACTCAGGAATACCCTCACGAATGCCCTCACAAATACCCCCGCACTCAAACACCCTCACAAATACCCCCACACTCAAATACCCTCACACTCAAAAACACCCTCACAAATACCCCCACACTTAAATACCCTCACAAATACCCCCACACTCAAATACCCTCACAAATACCCCCGCACTCACAATCACCCTCACAAACACCCCCACACTCAAATACCCTCACTAATACCCCCACACTCAAATACCCTCACAAATACCCCCACGCTCAAACACCCTCACACTCACAAATACCCTCACAAATACCCCCACACTCATGCTATTTTACTATCAGTAATGTTGGGTGGGCTTGAATAGTGTTAATGTTGATACCTGGGTTTCTCACTTATGGCTAAGTTGCTATCAGGGCATCAGGTAAACGGTCCAGGCCTTCTGAATCAATGCACATGTACGAAAGGTACCTGAAATGAAAACAGACTTAATATAACGCTGCTGACCTCATTGAGCTGCACAAAAGCCCCTGGTTACCATTCCTACGTGGCAGGTCTCATCAGGAAGCTTCTGACATGCTTCAGTTTAGAGGCCTACTGTTTTACTACCTGTGGAGTACAAATCCTGTTCCACACATTCTTTTAGTACATACATAGTAAGAAAAAAACCAAATAAACCCTGGGAGAAGCTACTTGTAGCTCATCCAGGAGGATAATTATATATATATATAATATTTCACAGTTATGCAGCTGTGTATAAGTAAACACTCGAGCATGTGCACACACAGATTCAGTTCAGCACATATGCATGCAGTGCAAACAAATCACTCCACTGACTATTAATTATGCCAAATTGTGTGTGTGTGTGTGTGTGTGTGTGTGAAGAACTCTGATCCTTCCTGATCTCATAGTCTTGGCTCCCTGACTACATCAACAGAAGAAAGAAACCTGGTTTGTCTATCTAATCATTCTCTCCTCTCTGGCCTGTTTGAACAGGCTTAGGATCAAAAACCGTCAACACAGAGGGAGAGAGAGAGAGAGAGATAGAAACATAGAGAAAGAGAGAGAGAGAGAAAGTGTGTGTGTGCTATGGGAGGATAAGAGGGTAAATACAAGAATTTGTGGCATGCACGCACACACACACACACACACACACACACACCCATTAAATGAACATGGTTGAAGCCAGTAGAAATTCCATCACATTATCTGAGACTAAACTCAAGGTTAATTTATCCTCCAGCCTTTAGTAATGCAGACTATTCGATGAGCTGCTCAGGAAGTATGTGTGTCGCTATCCAAGATCCATTATCTCTAAATGCTGACACGAAGCGGACAGACCTTAAGCAGCTAAAATCTGCGCACACACACACACACACACACACACACACACACACACACACACACACACACACACACACATCATGCAAACTGCAGATCAGCCCAGACACTTGACCTTTTACACCAGACAGAACATTAGGTCGTGTGTGTGTGTGTGTGTGTACTTTGTGTGGTAGAGTCTTAACAATAGACTGTGAAGAACAGATTGACTTCCAGCATGTTAACTGCAAGATAAAGGGTGTGTGCTTTTTGAGTGTGAACATTCACAAAAGATTGACTAAATAGAACAGACTGACTCCACATGTGTGTGTGTGTGTGTGTGTGTGTGTGTGTGTGTGTGGTTATCCTGTGTGGCTCAGCACATTTCCAAGCTTGCTTCGCAGTTAACTGTGACTTTCAAAACATGTGAGTGTGTGAAAACGAGTGTAACTCCTGTCTTCCTGTATGTTGGTCTATTGGAACACAAAATCCACGACTCAATGCAAGTCCCGCGGGTGCAGGAGGAGTCGTGTCCAGACCCAGCCAGGGTGCGTATAACCCAATCAAGAGGGTGTAGTTGAGGTGGAGGTGGCCGTAGCACCGATACGTCGGCACCTTCGTGCCAACACCCTATGTGCTAACACGCTATGTGCTAACACGCTATGTGCTAACATGCTATGTGCTAACACGCTATGTGCTAACATGCTATGTGCTAACACGCTATGTGCTAACATGCTATGTGCTGCAGCAGTGGTTCCTTCTAAAGCTGCCGTTAGGTGCACATACTGCCAGGAGCGAAAGAAGAGAGATACAGAGAGGCAAGGAAGGAATGAGTGTCAGGGAGGAGCAGTGAGAGGGATGGAGTGAGAGAAAGAGAGAGAGAGGATAGAGATAGATAGAAGAGAGAGATAAAGGGAGCTGAGAGGGCTAGAAAGGAAAAGACGGGGAGGGAGAGTGATGGCAAGAGAGAGTGGTGGAGAGAGAGAGTGGTGGAGAGAGTGGTAAAGAGAGAGAGGTAAAGAGATAGAGTGGTAAAGAGAGAGAGAGAGAGAGAGAGAGAGAGAGAGAGAGAGAGAAAGTGGTGGAGAGAGAGTGATAAAGAGAAAAAGTGATGAGAGAGATAGAGTGTGGTAGAGATGGAGGGAGAGAGAGTGGTGGAGAGAGAGAGGAATAGAGAGAGTGGTAAAGAGAGAGTGGTGGAGGGAGAGAGAGAATGAAAGAAAAAAGAAAGAGGGAGAAAAGGCCTGGCAGGCACACACTGCCATGCAATTACCTTCCTACCACAGAACGGTAGAGATTAGCTTCAGCCATTCTTTACTGCTGATGGGGGGTGGGGTGAGGGAGGGTGGGGGGGGCAGGGTGGAGGAGCATGTTCCCTGCTGCTACAATTGTGCAGTAATTAGCCATCTGTGGGATTGTCTGTAGAGACATGAAGTGTACACACACACACACACACACACACACACACACACACACACTCACACTCACACACATGCGCACTTGCGCTTACACCCACACCCTTTGACTTATCGCAGTTTAAAGTAAGCACATGTCAGCAGCCAAAGGCTAAGACAGAAAGGTGTGTGTGAGCTCACACTCACATACAGCGTTACACTCCTGTCAGAGCCCTTCAGCAGAACCACAGTGTTACATCGATAAGAGAATCAATGGGACAAACTGGGTACAAACTCAGTGTGTGTGTGTGTGTGTGTATGAGTGTGTGTGTGTGTGTGTGTGTGTGTGAAGAGAAAAACAGAGTCATGCAGTCCAAAAACAACCTCAATAAGCAGTAAACACACAAGGCCCCAGCTGCATACTCAATATATAATTTCTCAGAATAAATGTTCTCTTCTCCATATTCTCAACCAGTTTGCCTTTATTTATATTATTCCCCCTGATTTCCTCATCTGTCTCTATCTCTATCTCTCTCTCTCTCTCTCTCTCTCTCTCTCTCTCTCTCTCTCTCTCTCTCTCTCTCTCCCCCTCCCTCTGTTTGCAGTATCCAAGCGCCACTGAAAGGTGCAATTACCTTGGTGACGCCTGCCACGGCAACCGGTCTTGAGATGCTGATTATGCACAGCAGAAATGGATCTGATTGGCCAAATGAAGTGCTCATTAGCTCCCTGTCACTCTCTCGGCGGCCATTAGCACATTAGCTAAACTGACCATTAAATGAGTCTGAGCTTCCTCCATCTGCCTTCCTTCAAACAGGGTGCGCGTGCGTACGTGTGTGTGTGAGCGTACGAGTGTGTGTGTGTGTGTGACAGAGACTGTGACACAGAAAGGGATTTAAACAACTAAAAGAAAGCATTGTTAACTCAACTTCAAGTCAAAGTTTTACTAAAAGTTTACAAGCAACTTTGGAGGGAAACATCTGAAGATAAAATAGTAGCAGAGTATTGAGTTTGAGTAGAGTGTTTCCATCAGGGATCAATAAAGTTATCTATCCATCTAAAGAAGGTATACACAAGGATTAAAGAGGGTATATAGAAAGAATATAGAGAGCATATAGAGGGAGTATACTGGGAGTATAGAGGGAGTATACAGGGACTATAGAGGGAGTATAGAGGGAATATTGACAGCAAGTCAAAGGGAGAAGATGGGAAAATAAGAGAAAGACAGGAAGAGAGATAGAGGGAGACAGAGACAAGACAGAGAAAAGAGAGACAAAGAGAGAGAGAGAGAGAGAGAGAGAGAGATGGTAGATAAAGCCTCATTGGGGAGACATTTGATACATTCCACCTGTGGCCTGATTCAAATGCATAACCAGTGATCATCACATTTCCTTAAGAAGGAGATGAATTTAAGGAGATCATACACACTCTCTTCTATCAGGAATGTTCTCACTGTGATTCCCACATCCTGTTCATTCCCATTACCTCTTACAATTTTCTTACAGCACAAGGAAAAAATGTATCAAACGCATGCAGGTGTGTGTGTGTGTGTGCGTGTGTGTGTGTGTATGAGAGAGAGAGAGATAGATAGATAGATAGATAAACAGACAGAGAGAGAGAGAGCGCGCAGTGGGCCTGATAAGGAAGAACATTACTAGTTTCAATTTACCCATAGAGTCATTTTGGACACACACACACACACACACACACACACACACACACACAATCATTAACGTGGGTTTTTAAGTCCAGCCTGCACTGATCAACTGCAATCAAAGACAAACAACTACTGCAAACAGATGAATAAACAGGAAACAGAAAAAAAACATGAATAATGGAAGAAACATTTCCATGGCTTTGATACAATCAGGAGCTTTGATGATGATGATGATGATTATGATTGGCCATGTGCTTGAAATTGGGTTCACACGCACACACACACACACGAACACACACAGGCACACGTGTGTGCACACACACGAACACACACAGGAACACTGCAGTGTTAGAGACCTTGACTCAGCTGAAGCATGTATAATCTCTTTCAGTGCTGCTGTTTTCCCTCCGTAATCGTTTAACAGCAACAGCGGCCGACGTCTTCTGTGGGAAGTGGACAAGAAGAGAAGCCAACACACAACGGTTTTCTTTGGCCTTTTCTCATTAAAGACAATAAATCCAGAAAAAGGCTAAAATTCTGAATTAATATCGTTGTTCTGAATGCATATTAATGTAATGAGTCATTGCTTGTGTCAGTCAATCCTCCAAAACAATCAGGACATCTGTTGTATAAAACAAAGACAAGGAAAAAAAAAAAAAAGATTAAGAATTTTTTCTCCTGCTTTTCATAGAAAAAACAAAAATCACCTTGGAATCTATTGTGTCAGTTCAAGAGTGGAGATTGTCAAAAATATGTTTTATAACCACAATTATCCATTAAAGCCGAATATTACATCAATAACCAAATCCAAATACTGAATATTCCATTTAGCTAATGTCAGTCACTGGAATTGTATGGAAATAGTCCAGTTGAACAACAACAACAACAACAATAATAATAATAATAATAATAGCAGAGAGTTCAGTAGGAAGAAAAAGACATCGTCACATTTGTTTTGTTTTATGTTTCAATAGCTTTATAATGCATTAATAAAGGATGGAATGAGGCCAAATACGAAGGTAGTGATGTTCTGCAGCTGCAGGTGGTTGATGGGAACTGCTATTCCAGTAGTGTTGTGATATGTACAATGAGGAGATGGCAGGTGTGTTTGCCTGGGTCATTAAAGATTCAGTCAGTAGGCTTCTTCTAGTGTGTTATTAAAGATTCAGTCAGTAGGCTTCTTCTAGTGTGTTATT
>JAOYMR010000023.1:8882569-8910069 GCA_025802075.1 Tenebrosternarchus preto
GTGTGTGAGTGTGTGTGTGAGTGTGTGTAAAATTGTGAAATTACACAATTATACTCTAATATTGGGAATATTTTGCATTAAACTGTATGAGTATTTATTCACATTTTGCGCTTCGAAAATTGCGGAAATAATTCGTGTATCAGGACAGAAGAGATGTCAGATGAGACTGAGGCGCGGGCCTGTTTTTGGCCCTCGTGCGTTTGTGGATTCTGTGCTGCGTTCTCAGACAGTATTGACATGCAAGTGGTGGTCGAACTCGATTTTTCAATATTGTGCTATAAGTTATCTGGCATTGAAATGCGAGGGAGGTGTGAATGCGTTTACAAGTCCTCTGAGTATGCCCCCCCACCAGCTGTAAGCATTGTGCTTCTCGCAGTTTTCACTCATTACCAGGTAAACTTCAGCTCTTTTTAGTTTCAACAATAGAAAATATTTGAAAAGACAAACAGTTGCAGCTCTACACGTTTCTTTTATAAACCTTGCTTGTATCGACTGAGCCTTTTTCAAGATATAATCAAACAGTGTGCTGCCAGGTCCGTATAACTTTATCGAATTTCTCAAAACTCTAAGACCGGTATGTTACAGACAGTGAACACAGTGCCCTTTAATTTATTTGAACAGATATTTAGGCACGTTGGCATACCGTTAAATGTCCTAGAGCGTAAGATCGGTGTATTTACAACATGCTTATTATCGGTCTAATGTAATTAAAGTCTGATGGGGTGCTTGGAATACAGGACAGCAAAAGGACAGGTAATCGGCATTAAACATTCAATAAATCCTCAATGATAGCGCTATGCATTTTCTCAAGACTCACAAAACAGGTTTGGAGTGCAGGTATAAATCTGAGAATATGATACGAACCGACTTTGATGTGTGTATCACCTGGTGCGTGAGACAAGGCCACAATTAACCTCCGACAACAGCCGAAACAAAAGCAGTAAATCGGTGACTAGCACACAAAAGCACGTCCGTCACCGGTTAAATGAGATCAAGATTGGTCTGGGCACCCGGACCGTACATCTGCACGAGCAAAGAGTTAGCCATTTAATCTGCAGTTACTGCAACATGCCACTTAACAGATTTACGGTGTATTCATGTGGGTAAAGGAAAAAGCACAGTGGAAGAGTGCGCACTCGTTTAGCTGTAGAATAGCAAAGGTTTCTGGATGTATTATTAGCGCAGAATTTTCGTATTGATCATCGTTAAATTTGGGGCAATATAGAAAAAAAGAAAAATATATACTAATAATAATTGTTAACTAATGAGCCTCAGGTAATTTACATGTACTGTAAGAAATATCAAGACCATGCCTTTTATTTTTGGGGTGTGTACTGTGCAATGGATGAATTACCATAAATAGCAGCACTTGGAAGACAAAGCTTTAGGAAGTGTTATATTCCAGTTTTAATATCTTGAAAGGGTGGTAATTCAAACTTGGGTTAGTGCGACAATATTTCAAATAGGCTAAATAATTCGTTAACCACCGAATTAATGAATAAATCATTGTGTAGATGAGAAAGTAAACAAATGATTAAAACAACTAGATGGGAAAAGCCATGACTACAGGCAAGATCATGAGTTAGAGATCTGAAAGAGTTTTTAGTTTTCAGTGTCCTCTGCTTCTCTTCAGTGAATCGGTGTGGTGATCTTGAGGAATGCTCTGAGGCTGCTGTTCCTGACATTGAATGAAAAAAGAAAAAAGGCTAAAAAAAAAACTTTTTGGGGGGTGGTCACACACAGTTGTTCAAAGGCTTATAAGGCCTTTTAAACCTGACAAAAGACCTTCACAGTTCTATAAGTAAAGCCCTGTATACTATGTTAGTGTCAGAGCTCCTACCACCACACACACACACACACACACACAGCTTCCCACCTATTCCCTCTTTCATCTCTGACACAAATATATCGGCTGGGTGCTGCGGCTGGCTGGGGGTGGCATCTGCATCTTATTGAACCAGAAGGTGAGGCAGAGGGCCTCACTGGATGGTCCACCTATTGAAGTCTTTCAGGCCGTGGGACAGATTGACTTTTTTTTTTTTTTAATCCTCCTTACGCTCTGCTCCGCTGGGGCTGGGTGGCGAGAGTCCTCTCGCACCTGGAACCAGCCACAGTGACAAACAGCTTCGCCGTCAAAAGCAGAAGTGGAGACTCGGCGCCGAGCGACCACAAAGATGGAAGAGCCACAGTTGCAGCCGAACAGGTTCGGTCAGGGTTCGCGTCCCTCCAGGGCGGAAGGTGTGGGGGGGGGAAAGGGAGGGGGTGCTGAAGACCTGCCGCGCCTTTTACGGGCTCACGCCAAGTCCTAATTTGTCCCCTGTCACAAGTCGACCGCATGGAACCATTTAAGCACTGAACTACAGCGTTTGGTGCTGATGAGGTTGGTTAGGTGTGCATGTGGGAACTGGAGTGTGTGTGGGATTTAAGTGTGTGTGAAGGAGTAAGTGGGTGTGGGTGGGTCTGAAGTGTTTGTGTGGGAGTAGGTGAGGGTGAGTGTGTGAGAGTAAGTGAGTGTGTGTGTGTGTGTTGGGGGGGCAAATTTGAACTAAAACATGGTAGTCTGTGGTCCTTGTGGGCCAGCACATATATGTCTGTGTTCATGCTGAGGGCGAGGGGGAGTGGCTCTGTGTTCATGCTGAGGGCGAGGGGGAGTGGCTCTGTGTTCATGCTGAGGGCGAGGGGGAGTGGCTCTGTGCTGAGGCTGCTTTGGCAGCTGACTTTGATAATTGTCCTGTCAGTCCAGTGCAAATACCAGTGTCCATACACAATGCATTCACAAGCGCCAATGAGTGAGCAGCGCAGCATGCAGCTAATGATGCCAATTCCCCTCCTGCCCTCCGAACGCTGTCCAACATCATAAACACTCGCCGCGAGTCCCTCGCCGCTCACCGCTAACATATGTTTTTATTTTCGTGACTGCATCAATTTGCACGCTTCACTGCAGCTCTCGCTCCTTAATTATTCCACAGTCGTTTGGGGACAGCACTTCGCCGTGGAGGTTAATAGATTTTAAAGAGCCTGGCTGTTGGAGCCTGTCACAGCAGAGGAAAGGCTCAAACCTTTCGAGTAATTGGTTGAGGAATGGGCGGCGTTCTTCCTCAACCCCACCCCACCTCCACCCCACCTCGCTGATGCGTTCGGCCCGGTCTGACAGAGCTGGGGCCCCGGGGCAGCAGAACCAAGGTTATTTGTTTCATCAGCCCTGGTGCTGAAAGACGAGGTTCATGTTGTAATGACTCAAAATTCAGTAGTGGGTGGATCTGGTCCACAGAGGGTTAACACGCATGATGTAAAACTTGGGTTGATGACTTATGAAATACGACTGTAATTAATTGACCCTCGTCCTGCGAAAATGATTTCACTGCAGTAATTGTGGTCCATAAGAAGGACGTGTGAAGACATTTTAGGCATCAGGGTTGATGATGGCATCTATTACATTTACACTGTCAACAAATGACTTTGCCCTGAACTTCACCTTGTTTGATGCATCTATTTGAATAACGCCATGAAAAGTAAAACCAAGCATTTAAAAAATGGTCAGTTGAGCAAAACTCAGTCTCAAATAACAGTAAACATAACACTGCCTGAACATCAGAAGCCATCACAGTTCAGCTCAAGTCAAATACTGTAGTTTAACAGACAAGCTTTGTTCCTGTAAAAACAACCTTGGTCAAGATTAAATGGATTCTGGTTGCCCAGCTGAATTTGATATGTTCACTTCTCTCTCTCTCTCTCTCTCTCTCTCATTCTGTCTTTTTTAACACACACACACACACACACACACACACACACACACACACACACACTCACTCACTCACTCACTCACTCACTCACTCACCAGTAAGCAGCCTTGCTTGCAAGTGGAGTGTAGCTGTGGTGTGCCCCTCTAGCTAGTCCCAACTTGTTGGCCAACTCTGGCCCAATGGGCTAATCCATTCCCCCTCTCTAACACCTAATGGGTCGGTCCAATCCATTCCACTGTCTAACACCTCCTTAGACCGTGCGCTTCCTTTGTTCTGACAATACACAAACTGCCATTCACATGGCCACTCTGTAATCAGTGAAATACTAGCCTCTGGGCTTTTGAGAGAGAGAAAGAGAGACAGAGGGAGTAAGAGAGAGAGAGAGAGAGAGAGAGAGAGAGAGAGAGAGAGAGACAGACAGAGACAGAGATATTCAGCCATGACCAATTCATTCTAACTACCTGTCTGGTTTCTAGCTGCAGATGTTATTTGAAAGAGAAACACAAGAAGTGCCCATACCAGTTGTAAAATTCAAATATCAAAGGAAGAGATGCTAGCACCGCCATTTCAGCACTTTACTCAGAGGTTGTCGAGGTTGTATACCCAAGTTCTCTTGTAAAGTCTCCATAATGAAACAAGTTCTGTCATAAGCTCAGGTTTAGTATTACATATACACATGCAATACGTACACACCTTGCTAACATCAGTATGGCAAATATGTCAGTCCTACTTGGTTGATGAAGGTACTTCTATGTTCCACGAGCTGACATGTTTGTCTTCGTCCCTGTCTTTACTGACCTGCAGCAACGGACATCTGTTATGCCTCTGCCATAATGAACCAAGGCCAGTTCTAGCAGCGAGGCCCCGGCCTAAACCAGATGTTCAATACTTTCATGGCCAGTCCATTTTCCAAATCAAGGTCAAAGTCAAATCGAAGTCTGGATTCATGGTCATTGTGCCCCAGATATATGGCAAGGTTACAGTACTTCAATCCTGTTACAAAGGCACATGCATTTAACATGATTGATCTGAACCAAAGTTTGGGTCCAACTAGCTATATGCTAACCCAGTACTGCCTGATTTACATTTTGGTGCTCTTCTTACTGTATATTGTTGCAGCCATGGACACTTAACAGCATAAACACACATCTGTTGTCTGAATAAAGGCTGGCTGAGGCCAGACGATAGACAGAGACGATCACACTGGCACAAAAACACTGTAAATCATGTGCCTTGTCACAGACCATTTAGCTGCAAATGGGTTCAATTTATCTTGATAAGAAGCTCCAGAACACACTTATGAGCACAGAAAAAAAAAAAAAAACTCTTCCCCACGCCCAATCAGTCTCACGGGCTACAGGTGCCACAAGCAGCCGTGGTCAGAGAATGTGTTTGAAGTGAGCTACATCTGTATACCTCAGCAGTAGTGGTCTTCTTAAAAAAATCCTCTTTCTCCCATTCTGGAGATGTTTAGAAGTGACAAATTGCACTTTTTAGCTTCTCTGTTTCATAAGAGGTACATTAGCTAAAGGTCTGTGTATGAAACGTGACCCCAAAGCAGAGGCCACAATGCAGGGGGAGCTTCAGGGAGGAGAGAGCGGAAGGGGGGCGGGGTAAAGGAGATCTTAAGGAGGTAAATCAGTGCTCTATTTCCTCGTTTTCTTACCCCCAATATTGCACATTATTGAGGGCAGTCCCCTGCCTCTCCTGTGTTCATGGAGACCATTATTAACCCAGTCAGGTTATTTGCATGATAATGTAGCCACCATGGCCTTCAACAGCTGCTAAAGTGACATTGTTGCTGAGTTGTAATTACAGCTTCATAAAAGAACCACAACCCAAACACACAAAAGACATCAGCTAGAGAGGAAAAGCACGACTGGTTTGACAAAATTTCGCTCCATTATCGAACTGGCTATCACATCAGGATTCACATAGTTTAATGACGACCATGAAAAAACAATCAGTCAACCCAAATGAAACTGGGCAAAACTAAGAAACTGAAACTTAGACCTATAATTAAACATTTTGTGCTTTTGTGTGCCGTGTGTGTGTGTAAGCAAATGGATTTAGCAATAGTTCTCAACACCTGCACAACCCGACTCTCAATCCCCATTTCTTCTATACTTTAATCCAGTAGGCCAAACTGGTTACCAGGAGCCACTGTAGCCATTTCATCTAACCAGGGCCTCTCCTCATCTCAGAAGTTGATGGGCGTTGATGAGCTGAGCCCAGGGTTGTGTTGGTCATGGAATGCAATGCACATCTTTGCCATAGCCAGCCGTGGAGGTAATGTGCTCGCGTGTTGGAGCACGTTGGGGAAGCGCACCCTCTCACATATTAATAAAGCAAGTCAGAGGCACTGCAGTCCTCTTGGCTGATCTTTTTTCCAGCAGTGTGGGAGAGGACACTGCAGACCACAACCTGCAATCAGTGCACTACAGTGATGTTTACCTCGTGATGACAGGGGATCTTTTAAACATATATCTTTTAAAATATCATGTTTTTTTTTTTTTGGAAACCCAGTTGCTTTAATCTGACTGAGAGCTTAAACCGTGTGATTGGGAGGATCGTACATCTGCCCAACAGATTAGAACAGGTTAGAATGAAGAGAGCTGAGCTGTGAAAAAAAGAAGGCACTCCTGACAACGACAATGACGGCTTCCTCTCCAACTAATATAAACATACCAGCATGATCAGTGCTGCCTCAGGCTACAATACTGTTCCACTTCCATTTTGAAAGCTCTTCACAAATGCTTGAAATGTTTCCTTGGCTTTTTTTTTTTATTGCGCTGTATCTAGGCAATGTGTTAACGTGTCATTTTTGATGTACGTTGACTGCTAACAGCTAAACACACACAGCAGACAGAGAGGTTGTGCTCAGAGACGCACATAGAGGCCCTCTGCTTATACAGATTCACACACACACGTGCAAAAACATGTACTTACTACCAAGACAAACTCATCAGACGTATAGATGGATTATTGGTGGCTGATGTATATGAATTTGTTCCATGGTCCAAGAAGTTCAAAACCACTATTCAGTGATGTTGCTCTTGCTTAATTCACCTCCTTTGAGATGACAGCTGGAACATTTGCAAAGTATTTCATTCATGCATCTTCACTTACGAGAGCACGTCTCTCTCAGGTGCTGGTTAAACCATCGGACCCGAACAATAAGTCCAACCGAGACTGAAATCAAACCCATTTCTATCTTATGACGGGACTGTATGATAGGGTGGGATGAACGCAGACATGAACGATTTGCTTCGGTGCTTTTGGGGCTGACTGCCCAGGCTCTGAAGCAAAGCCTGAAACATACCCCACATACGCCTCATATACTCTACTGACCTACTCCAGAAGCAACAAATGAGACCTTCTGGGTCCATCGGCACAACGTTGTTGTAATGCTGCGCAGCTGTTCATCCTGTACTAGCTTTCCCACAGTTCTCTGCCACGCCTGTGCTGGTGTGAACTCTCTCAGGTAGCATGAGGCTCTGGAGGAGTGGATTGCATAATCCATTCCCTGCCAGCAGAAAGTAAAAGCAGGCCCGAAGAACGAGACTGATCGACTAATGATGCCGTACATATTGCATGGGAAACGGCACAGAGGCAACGTTGGGTCAAGCTCTGAATCAAGAGTTGGAATCCTCACAAATCACGGTGCCTATTCTTCACTTCTTAATCTCCTTAACTAAGAGACTCCTAAAAAAAAAAAAAGTAGTTCCTGAATAATTCATTCATTTCCTTTGTACTTCACCTGAGCATAGCCAGGCTGCTTTTTAAAGGCATATATCGTGTTTGATGCTGAGAAGCAACAACCTTGATACTAACGTGCTGTAGATGAAAGCAGCCACATCCTATCACCATGTCCTATTGTTTACGAGGTATAGGACTGCAGAAAAAGGGCCATTATAATGAACAGCATCAACACTGCCATCAAATTAATTTCCCCAGAGAAGTTCCTGTTCCTCCCAGATGGTGCAACGAATTTCCACTGGCTGTCCAGAACGCAGAGTTCCTTGTAGTCCTCATATGTGGATTGAAGACTCATCTATTTGTAGCGTATTTCAAGGACTATCGTTCCTGCACTTATCAAACAACTGCAGTCAAATAACTCGAACTCTAGCACTTATTGTTCGTTATTGTTTGTTATTGCACTTACCGTTGTCTGATAGATCTTACACTTTTGCACTTCTTGTAGGTTCCTCTAGATTCCTTTATTTTACCACTGTTCTCATTCAAAGGTATCTTGAACTCTAACCTCCTGTACTGGATAGAAGCAAATGACAAAGCACTTGTGTAAGTTGTGCTGAATAAGAGGACTGCTAAATGCCTAAAATATAAAATAGGTTTTAAAAAATGTAGGATTATGTACTATGCATCAGATGCAGCCAGAGCCCAAAAATCCACTAAGACCAGTTTGTAGTTTAGGAATAACGAGAAACAATGGAGTCAGAGATGGAGCATTTGGGAGATCAATCTGTCTAATGCACTGAAGTCTCTTGAGCTTTTTTCAGCCTCACACTGAGGCACACAGATCTCACATCACCCATTACATGTCTGTACCAGGGACACAATTTCTTCCAAAGCTTTTCAGATCAGCAGCAGTGGGGGTTAGTGATGGAGGGTGGTAACGTCTTGACTTCTTTGTGCAGCGTCTCCCTATGTCCGTCTCACCATGAACTGGAATTAGTTACAATCATTGACTGTGCTGATCTGAGACGTGCATCTGTCTTGGGAGGTCTATAGAGTGTATATCACTGACTTTTCACCACCATTAGATAATCCAGGGCATTGAGGTTGAGATTTTGTTGCCAGTGTTACTTAAACAGCATTTACACATCATCATATTTCTTAGATAGTGAAAAACAGCAAAATCAGATCTATAATGGTGAACTTGATGATCAGGTGAGTCAGGCAAACACTGATGTTCTCCTGGAGTCTCTTTGCTTTGGTCTATAGCAGTAATGCAAAATTTCACAAACTCTGCAGCCTTGGAATTCTTCTATGTATGTGTATGTACACACACACGTACATACACACACATGCACACGCACACACACACATACACACCATCTGATGAACTCTCTTCCTGCACTGAGATTCAGGAAATGGTTGTGTACACCCTCATAGCACATTAGGCATATAAGAGAGATGTAGAAGGTATATACAGGTAGAGTGTGATTAATTATCCTTTAGTTACAGTGGGAGACATAAATCATATTCCATTGTCATTATAAGCTATTACCGCCACCATGTGGTGAATGCAAGCTTAGGTATCGCATATCAGCCTGGCAATTCAAGAAGCTTTATTCAAAACCTACTTGAAAGCCTCCAAAACATTCATTCAGCAAATATTCAAAATTATGTGTGAAAGGTGTCAAAGTGACTATTTGTCCTGACCAGGGATTCATGACTTCATTACCAGCAGAAGAGCCTCAGTAGAGGAACAGGAGCTGCTCTCTTCACCTTTGTTTATCAATCTCTGCAGGCACATGAGAAATCACGCAATAAAAATTCACGCAGGCCATCACATAACTCAGGCCACGCTACAGCGGGCCATACACAGCTCCTTCTTGCTTTCCTTTGAGTAATGAATTGTATGTTTAGGCATGTGCTTTTAAAAAGGAGTTGCAGCACATTAAGGAAGTAATCTTCATCGCGATCGGGATCCGTCATCTTCATCCTGAAAGAGGGTTTCTGTTTGGGTGTGATGCATGTGTTGTGAGCCAGGTGCCAGTGCTGAGAAACCCTGTAGGCAGCACTGGCAGTTTCTGCTCAATAAAGCACTGCTTTGTGCGAGCGACCTGCGCTGAGAAGACAGGGCAAAGCCACAGAGTCTGAATCAAGATCATTTTATTCCTTCCCTTCCAGGGACATATGGGGGTGGGCTGGGGTGGGGTGGGACAGAGAGTAACAATATGCAAAACTGTATTTGCAAGCAAATCATTCAACAAACTCGAAATCTGATGGACAATAGGAAGAGGTTGGTACAGGAGATTGGTTACAACACATGTTGTAAAAAACACTATATAATTCAGTTTGACAGAGTACTGCTAATCACTGGGACAGATCAGAGATTCAGTCCCCACTAGAAATTGCTCAGCCATGTCTCAGGAAAATTTCACCATGAGTTAACCATTAAGAGTTATGTATATATATTCATGTGATACCATGGAGTATTAAAAATGAGTGACTTACACAGGTTTATAATTAGAAGCACTAATCATTATTTAATAGCTAGACCTAATTGCTCAACCAGGGTATTTCACCAGAAATGTCAGTAAGCTTTTTTTTGTCCACTTTGCCATTATTCAAACATACAACAATCACACAGTATAATGTAAGGACAAAGTTTTTTCCCTTCAGAATTAACTGATAAAACACTTAAAAAAAAAACAAAACAAACAAAAAAAAGCACATCCAGTTTAGCATTAGCTGACCCCAACATGAGTTAGTAAAAGTTTTACCTAAGACAACTAGCAAAAAATACAAAACTTAACAGCACAACAAAATGCAATACTAGAATGTAATGAACGTCACTACCACTGGAATCTAAATGAACTGAAGACATTCTGTGAACTCATGTCACAAATGAAGCCAATGACTATTTTTATTGTCCTTTTCTGGCACTGGGATTGTGGGTAACCTCTTAAACGATCACTTTATTTGACTATAGTGCCTTGGCAAAGAGGCTTAGCTCACCAACATTTCCAGCTTACAGCATGTAAATGACAGAGCTATGGAACCACAGCCAGGCATGATCCTCAGACCTGCAAGGCATACTGTGAGCCAGACGAAATCCTCGGTCAGACGGAACACCTCGAGCCAGACGGAATACTCAAAACCAGACGGAATCTTCAGCAATATTTCAGCTGCCGTGTTTGCACATTAAAATGAATAGCACTATTTACAGAAAACGACCATCATTTCAAATTCATCAAAACAAGCTGACCCAGAAGTACTGTAGTGCAAAAAGCTAAACCTGCTCAGATACATGATTCGTTCTGAAATCTGTCTTCTTAAATACCCATAAACCAGTCTTAATTTGCCGCTTACTGTAAATAACTGAACACACACATTTCCTGTAAAACATTCGTACTCAGAACTTACCCAGGTTATTACCCTAGATATCTTATAAGTGTCTTACCCTAAAGAAAACATTGGTGGGATTTTCAGCTGCAGATCTGGGCTAAATGATGGTCAGAATCTTTCTGTCACTATTCAATGTCTTTCTGCTCAGTCTCATTACATTTACAGTGGAGTTGACAGATTCCATTTGTGTGGAAGAAGCCAGAATTCACAGGTGAAGGCAGTCACTGGATACCTTTAGTCTTCTGGTACACGGAGGGCCGTGAGAGGGGGAGAGAGCTGGAAACGATGACATTACTTTTTCAGTGTTTGTACAAAGTTCCAAAGGTCTTTGATCACCTGCGAGGAAAGAAATGGAGGGAGAAAGGGAGAGAGAGGGAGGGAGAAGGGAAGGAAAGAGGAAGAGACAGAGGAGGGGGCAGAAACACAGAAAGAAGGGGGAGGATGACTTTGTGAAACTGGAAAAAAAAGACCCCTCTCATGTTGTGACTCATTAAGAGTCTTAATAATTAGAGCAAACGATTCAGTTCTATCAAAAAAGAGCCACATTAGCGTACGCCTGGAGGATAATGGGAACCCAGAGAGAACGGAGGGAGGGAGGTGGACATACCAGAACGTATGACTAGTGCCTCTAGTCCGACACAGACATGTCTCATATCTCTGCCTCAACCAAAGTACTTCCAGAGCTGGTTCTACACAAATGCACTCACACGGGCTCCACCCGTTTTCCATCAGAGAGTACACCTGCTCTGAGTCTGGAACGCTGAGCCTCCGCCGTGCTAATGGCCGCTCTGCTCCTCTGAGGCCACAGTGCATCAGAGAGCTTATTACAGACTCAGCTGACATAGCCCACCCCCCCACGCATCACCATGTGCGTACTCTCGCACGCAGATGTACACGCACGCAAACAGAGCTTAATGCAAACGCGCCCGTTCGGATCACACAGTGAACGGCACACATCCCAGTACACGCTGTGTGAAAGGCAGGGCTCCAGCACCACTGACAGCAACCTGAACTGAAAGAAGCTTTTTAAAAGAGAGCGTGATTTTTTTTTTTTAACCTAAACACACACTTTTCTCAGAGCTGACGAACAGATTCCAGTTCAAAAGGGCCCCGTTATGCAAGGTTCACGCTCCAAGATAATCGGCTCAGTTTTGCTGTCGTAGGCCAAATTCACGGAGGGCAGATGAATATCTTTGGTCGTGCGTTAAGATGGAAGGATGGAAACGCACATATTCTGTGGAGGCTGACTTTGCGACTCTGAGACTTTTGAGTTTGGCAGGTCCTGAAATTTTAGATCAAAATCTACAAGGCTCATCTACGAGCCACAGATGAAAGGACGTCATTGAGCAATGTGACACACACAGGACAACTACAAACACTGCTCACGGCGTGCTCACTGATGATGTACGTAGGCATATCCTTAAATTTCCTATCTATTGTTAGAGAATCTTTACTGTTCAGTCTGACTTTAAAAACACACTGTATCGCACAGTCAGACACGGAATTCTGCCAAGCTTTTATTTGCACCACCTCGTACAGTCCGACAGTCTTGTAAGAACACCGTGGAAGCTCGGCTTTAATCATGCATTTCAAAGTGAGGAAACATGAGGCTCCCATGTAAATCAGCAGTATTCTCTGAATCATGGACATGCCAAATTAATTTTCTGGGGGAGTAAAACATCTAGTCTTTAGTGTAGGCCTAGCTTCCAGCAGGGTACAGTACTGCTGTCTGCATGAATTTTTCCCTGAAGAGGGAAAGTTCATCCAAATACTAATTATCTCTGATCCAAGCAGCAAGTCTGAAAGGCCTTGAACCTACTGATGTGCCTGGTACCAACAGCATACCTCCATCCAGTTCCTTCACTAGCGTGCATAAGAAACACTTTATACAGAACAGTTGAGAAAGAGTGTGTTTCTGTGTGTGTGAGAGAGAAGGGGGGGGGGGTACTAAATCATTAGTAGAGATGTTAGCCTTGGCAGCTGCCTCCTCCCTCTTCTCTGTGCCGTGAGAGGGGCAGCCTTGGGCATATTTCATCTCCTGCTCCAGAGGCAGCAAACAGCTCTGGAGTAATGAATAGAACAGAACAAGGAACAGAGGGAGGAGCAGGGCCTGTCAGACACACTTTTAGAGTGCGGCCCTGACGAGTCAAGGCGCTAATGCACTTGTTGCACTCTCGAGTCGGAGTCCGCTCATCTTTTGACCGGAGGGAATCTGATCTTTTGAGCGGCTCGAGCTCGGCCGTTTCTGGGACGTGCGCCTCTTTAAGAGAATGGCGGACTATTAGAAGCGTAGGCATTTGGATCAAGCTAACCAAACCTTACGAACACCAAACGACCGTACTTACTTGCTTATCCGAGATCTTGAAAGCGCTTTTGGCGTAGTTCTCAAACTTCTGTTCCGTCTTAGGAAATGGCTTCCCCTTTTCAGAAAAACAGATTTTTTTTTTCTTTAGAAGCAGTTTAATTTTCTGCACCACTGTCTGAGCACTGAGCTTTGGGAATTGCTGAATTTCAGCCAAATAATCACTCTGATGCTAAACAGGGTCAGGTGGAAGGTGCCGGACTGCTCGGTCTTGGTTTGTATTTCTGCAGTATCTGAGGTCCAGTTCGGTTGCCCTTATCTAGGACTGCTGATACAAGTTTAAAACATCCATATTTATATACACTTACATCCACCTCATCTAATGCTGGAATCCTAGTATTTCAAACTAAGCATCTTTATTGTTTATTACTGTTTTGAGATACATAAAGTCTGCACAAATAGGGAGCGAGCACATCTAATCTGCTCATGTGCTGATATTCTCCAGAGCAGTAGAGTTAAAATGGGTGTAGTATTTCAGATTATACAACAGTTAGCTCCGACCGCACAATCTGATTGGTTGAGAAGGTTTCTAACCACGCTGATAACCGTGAACAGCATGGGGATTTTCACCCCAAATCTCTATCGCCCTGCTGATGTGTTGCTAAGCAACGGCTAGCATTCACACAACCCTTAGTTTTGTGCATATACAAAACGGCAAATGAATACAGTTTCACAAGATAGCTTCTGATCTGCAGTTCGCTTGGTCAGACTTTGAAGGAGAGTGTGACAACAGACCTGGATCAAATTCCAAATCTGCCGCTCCTTTGAAAACCTTTAGGTTGACTAATGAGATTACCCTAAAAATATCTAAATTCTATCCATTCAATTTTTTTTTTTTTTTTAGAAACATCAGTTTTTTTGTCTTTGTTCCTTTTATCTTTGTATTTCAAACTAACGTGAATATGATTGTGTTGTATAAACCTTATACCTTTGCAGGCTATTTATAGGCAATTGTTACTGCTGTATATCAACAGTTTATTTTATTGTGTAACAGACTGTTGCTTTTTGGAAGTAACTGCCAATATTAACACACAAAACGTTTTGGGTTTCTTTTCCATTGATTGCACAAAAGCAATATAATCCTCAAAGCAGTGTGTTAACTTGAATAGCATCATAAGACTGCAATAACAACCTCCCCCTTGTATTCTGTTGCTTAAGTCAGGACTTGGTAATGGCTAAAGAATCAGTGGTACTGCAGAGAATGAAGGTGGTGATGAAACACTGATTACAAGTCTCTCGGTGGGCCGTCCTCATCCCTTTCTGTTTGATCCTCTCCAGGGGTCGATGCCCGGCTCGGTGTGAGCGTGTGTGGTTAACTGCTGGGGAGATCAGCACCGATGAGCATGTGGTGGGATGACGTGTGTGTGTGTGTATGTGTGTGTGTGTGACTCGGGCTGGTTAATCTGGGAGGGGGCACGATGGACTGACGCCAGCGGAAGCACGCGGGGCTGAGGACGACTGGCCAGGGAGCCTTGGGCTCACGTGGGAGCTTTTGGGAACTGCCGAACCATCACACTGGAGAAAGCCTGGCTGGTTCTGCTAAGTAAACCGAGGGCCCACTGCTGCAGGCTGTTGTGGGGCCAGACACACCGTGGGACACACAGAGAGGCGGAATGGTCCCAGAAGGTAACAGAAGTTCAGAGATGGTGTAGATTTAGGGTTCTATTCTCTGCTTTAGACTCAAGCCTCTGCCGACTTTTTACACTTTGCTGTGACAATTTTAATGGATTTGCATCATTCAATAACCAAATTAAGGCTATTTAGGTAAATAACAAGCTGCACCAAGTCGAAACAGTAAGAGGGACTTTAAATCTGAATGCAACATTTAAAAAACCTGTCAGTTAGCTTTGAATAACATTTTTCTGGGGAAAGAAACAATTTCAAAGGAAACAGTTAGTCATCGTTAACTCATCTTAATAATATGTGAATGCACCCAGTAGCGAGACAGTGGAGGTGTATGAATGGATATATTTGCATACCTCTTTAGCTGCTGTTGCTAGTCTGTTCTTGATCTCACTTAAGCTGGGCTTGGTGGGAGCCTTCCCAGAAGGCCCTGCTCCTGTCTTGTCTCTGCCTTTTACCTGAACCCATGAAGAAAGATCAAACTGTTAACATTGGAAGCTTTTTATGGCTAATTTTACCCATTGGTGACACATAACCCAGAACCTTACTTACGCATGTCTGTGTCCACTCTTACATATTACAGGGACACAGCCGCAAGAAAAGGGAACACTGCTAATCGATAAATAAACCTGCTGCTGAGATTGTGTGTGGCATTGCCAAGAATTAGTTACTGAAAGCAATTTAAACCTTACAGTACCATGGCCTATTTGGTCCTATTAAGTAATGACCCAGTAAGGGCCAGCAAAAGAACTGGAGCTGGATTAAAGAAAGGAAAAAAAAAGGAAAAACAGAAAAGAAAAAAGAAAGACAGAATTCTCCACTAATGACACGACATTGCCTTCTGACAAATATGGCGGGGTACAAATTATCATTTTATTGCTTCCAAGCAGGAGAGGACAAGCCCAAACTGTTCAGCAGTGGAGACGGGAAGACACTGCCAAGAGGAGGAGGAAAGCCCTTGTTTTTCACTGTCAGGATCCTCGTTTCCCAACACCCCAGCGTGTGAAAGATGGCAAGACTCGCACACAGCGAGACAAAAACAGAGATCATCTGTGGTGTAGAGTGGAGGTGATAAACCTGCACGTGCTTGATCATTGGTACCTCATGTCCAACATCGAGTTCTCATCAAACATTATGTAATGTGCTCTGATAATAGCCATTAAGATGCTGTTCGTGGCTAATCAAATTCCTCAGCATTCTATTTTTTTCAGCATTCGAGTTTTAGATCTCACTTCTAGTCACTTCAAGTGGGAGGGAACAAAGTATGCTACAGGAGTCACTGTGTTCACTGGTGTCCGTTCTTCCTACCATCCAGCTTTTCCGTACGTTCTTTTACTTACATGCCCTCTGACACATGCACTGACAGACAAAAACATGCGTGCACTCTCTCACACACACACTCACACACTCCGCTGTGAATTACACAAGGAATTGCCTGTCTATACATGCTGCAAAGGCTGGAATCTACTCTGATTGTAGGGTTTCATTGATGGACAGAGGCTTTTTTTTTCTTGACAGCGAGATCAGGGGATTAAAGAGGAGAAAGAGCATGAGAATTGATTAGGAAGAATTAACACCGAGGCCTTAATAACTTCCTTTTCTCAGCCAGCACATTAGACCCAACCTCTGGGGCATTCATTATTCCTGTAGAGGCCAAAATTAAACATGCGGGGAGAAGATGAACCTTCAGAGACCCGTGAGAGGCCAAGGATGGAGGGAGCGGGAGAACACGTTCTGCTTTAACATAAATTAATAAATAAATGCATAAATAAATAGCCGTTTTGGACGTACGTCCCTGTCTGCGCCTCTTCTCAGAAATAAGCCGCCCTCTCTTTCCTCTGCAAAGATTAACGCTTGTGTCACAGATCAAAAGGCATCAAATGAAAGGACACACGCGTGTGCGTGGACGTGTGCTCTGACAGCGCTGGCTAGGATCCACGGGGCCCCGGTGCGGCGTAATCATTATGAAGCTGGGTGGGTCGTGTCCCCCCCCAACACACACACACACACACACACACACCCCCCACTCCTCCTTTTGGAGAGGACAGCTGTGGAGCAGAGACAGCTGATAGGCTGAGAGAGCAGCCAGCTTTTTAATCTGCACCAGACGCTGATTACAGATGCCACGGGACAACACTTAATCACTAGCACGCCAGCATTTGATGTAATGGTCCACGGTCAGCGCGCACCCGCACGCACGCACGCACGCACGCACGCAGGGCCACGTCAGTGTGTCCTCTCTGACACTGCCGAATGCCAGTTCATTTAGGTTTTTGGAAGACATAACTAATAGCAGAAGTTTGGAGCTAAAGCAGTGTTTGTTTCCAACCAAGAATCAGCTACAGTGACGGGAATCGTTACGATCATCATCATCCTGATGTATGGTTCAGTGCCTGTGTGTATATTCCACTTCACCAGACACACATGTTGATGGGAAGCAATTTGTCTCATTCATTTTGGGCAGAAAAACACATCTTTACTTCAGTCTCTACCTTAACTGATCAAAACGTGTTTTCATTTTAATACTTAATTTATGTGCAAATCAAGCAAACCTGCTTGGCTTTGGAAGCAGAGCTCCAGCCTCTGCAAAACTAGCTCAGAGTTTACCATCGTCCAGCACGCTAACCTTGAACATTTCAGTAGAGGGTTTCTTTGTCATCTGAAGGTTTCCTTTGCTGAACTAATAAAAATTGGCCTGCCGCAGTGAGTCCTGACTGCAGTCTTAAATTCGAAAGTGTGTTGCAATCGGCAGACAGCGGCTGGACTCCAGCGGGCGAAAAATGTTTGATGAGCTGCCCACCTTTTCAGAGACGGAGATCCCGCTCGTCATCTGCTCTGCGTCCCCCTCTCTAGGGCCCATCTGAGCAGGGTCCCCCTCTAGGGCCCATCTGAGCAGGGTCCCCCTCTTTAGGGCCCATCTGAGCAGGGTCCCCCTCTCTAGGGCCCATCTGAGCAGGGTCCCCCTCTCTAGGGCCCATCTGAGCAGGGTCCCCCTCTCCGCCTTCAGCCTGTCCGGCATGCGGAGGGGCCCTGTAAGCTACAGGCCGGAGTTTCCCGATGCGGGTCGCCCTCTCTGCAGCGCGTGTCCTAACAGGTCGGATCACACGCGGTGCTGATATACGGCACCTGTGGCGCTCGAAGTGATGCGTTCTGCCGCCGTGATTTGCTCAACTTCCCTGCCGTGGGCCCAGGCGGCCGTGCGGCTCAGCGGCCTGACAGGCCATGCGGCAGGAGGTGTTGAGTGTTAAGGAAAAGGTCGTCCAGCGCGCTGTAATCACAGAGCAGCGGGTTTCCGCTCTCCGCGGGGCCTGCAGCAACATCAAACACCAGACCCTAATGAGGACTAATGGCACAGGACTGACCCACCGGAAATAAGGGGGTGGCTAGCTGTGTGTCTGTGTGTGTGTGTGTGTGTGTGTCTGTGTGTGTGTGTGTGAGTGTGTGCACGCATGTGTCTGCAGCAGAGGTTCAGAGGTGGATGAAGGTTCTAATCTTGGTCTTCTTAGACAAAAAACACACAGAATTACATTACAGAAATAGCCAAACTCTTGCAGGCAACTGCACGCAATCCGCACAAAAGCTGCCCTAAGCTGCACCAGGTAGTTAGCGCTCATGACATGCATCTCTAAAGCTAATAGGCCACTAGCCTGGCCTTTTAATGTTAGGTCAAGTGAACTGCCACCAGGTCAGTTAGAGGGGGAGGGGTTGTTCATCCACTCATATAGCTGTGTTAAAGGTGGTCTGAATGCCGCCGAGAAGAGGTCAAGCCTGTCCTGAAGGCGTGATTTCCAGCGGCCATAACTGTTTTTCTACGAGGGAACAAGTAACACCCTTGTGTTTGTTATTCCTCCTTCATTTCCCGCTTCTTAATGACATTAAGTGCCTATTTCAGGTAATTGGCGAACAGGTTCGCTTAACAGCTTTGACTTGTTTAACACACAAAGCTTGATGGACACCTAGGCACTTTTCCACGTCGAACTTTTCCCTCCAACAGGTGTTCTGCTTAAGGGTGCAACAGGGAATTTTAGAGAACAGAATCTGGCCTTTATATTATCAAGAGTCACCCACCCATTCTTCTGCGGTTGTGTCTACAGACAAGCACCACTGTCCCTTTCTTGTAGCATAATATCAACAAACACCAGGTTGTCTAACACACTTAAACGTGTATTGCGGACAAGGAAGAGGTTTGTGATCAGGCTCTAGCCATGTATCTCTCTCTCTCTCCCTCTTTCTCTCTCTCAGATCCAGAAAGTCAGCCCTTCTGCTACAGCTTTGGGACTTTCAGACAAGTTTGTTTTTAAAAGTGGACCACAAACGACCCTTTAAATTGGACGTTTTGGGATTGGCACCATCGGCAGCTCTTGCGAACGCTTTGGCGTTTTTGCCGGGAAAGCAGTAGCGCATGGCTTCAGCCTTTTCCATGCAGTCAAAGAACGCTCTTTGTTTTCTGTCTAGTACACCTATTTAATAAACGTGTATGGAGGTTATTTTTAAGGCCTACTATCACACAGACAGGCATAATAGCTCTGTGGATTTGAGACCACAATGTTCTGAAAGGGCCATCATGTTGTTCACTAATCAGAGCTGGAGCTCTAAATGCTGATGTACATTACTGTTTTTAAAAGGATCATGATTAGTCTGATTTACCTCTTGTTTTTGGCACTATTACATTAACCCCTGGCAGACAATGGTGAGCAACTAAAAGTGATCAAGTGTTGGCTTAACCCAGAGCAAGGCTTCAGTTAGCATCACTTATCACACCATGTCAAACAAAGCCTGTGCTGGTTTATTCTGTGTGAGGGGGGGTTTATTCTGTATTTGCAACCAAAACTACCACATTCACCCAATCAAAGTGTGACGGACTCCAGCACTTTTGAAAAGCCAATTGTCAAAAAAGTCAATATATTGCCACAATGATAGCAATTTAGCATTTGCCACCAATCTATGAAACTCTTGTATGGAGTTACCGAGTTATGTAAAAGTTTTCTCACTGCACCTCCTCGTCTGCTTTTCACTGTACTTTACGTTAAGGATGCAGATTTCTAGCACTGCATCAAGTTCTTTTATCCCCATTTCTTTACATACTGCTTTCAGCACCAATTTTAGATGAAGCTAATATTGGATAAACAGCAGAACCTTAGGTATGACTGTGGTGAGCACGCTCGCTTTGAGAGACCCACCTGGCTCTGAGACTTGCTAGCCTTGTCGTCTTTCTTGCCCGGCGAGCCGTTCTGTTTATCTGTACTCTTCTTTTGTTCCGGGGCCTGAGGAGAGGCAGAGAGAGCGTCACTGGGACTGAAACCCAAAAACATTTAGCATGCGTCAGAAACAAAAGCAGCCCCTCAGGTGTCATGTCATGTCTGTAACAGGGAAACGGCGCTTGTGACAGAGGCCCTGAGGTTCCTGAGGTTCTGACTGACTCATGCTTTATCTGTGTAATTGAATACGATCTTCTCGGGGGAGGCTGTCGGTGAAGAGTGATAAAAGTGCTCAGTAATTTGTGGAGTGTGTAGCCTGCAGGGCCAGCAGAACAGTGTCATCCCTCAACCTCATGAGGGAAGGGAAAGGAAAATGGTGGGTAAGGTTATATACAACAGAGCTGGGAACTAGCAAAGAACAGAGAGAGAAAGAGCGAGAGAGAGAGAGAGAGAGAGATGAAATGAGAGAAAGAGTGTGTTAAATGAGTGTGTGGCTGTAGTGTTCGCGTGTCATCCCCCTTTAGGGCAGGAATCAGCTCTCACAAAACAGGTATGCACCTCCAAGCCTTTGATCTCCTCACACACACACACGCACGCACACAGAATATATATCAGACATTACAGAACATATACCTCATTTACATTCTTTTCTCTCGCACACACATGCTTCATGCTTATTCACAAACACAAGGCATAACGGGGGGGGGGGGGGGGGGGCCCGCGCCGGGGCCCCCCGCCCCCGCCCCCCCCCCCCCCCCCCCCCCCCCCCCCCCCCCCCCACCACAAAAGAGGAAGGGCCGCAAGAACTGGGCAGGAGTCAGGAGAGGCAGCGCTTCCTACAGCCGTACACCGAGAGACACTAGCACTCGGCAGCTGCCGAGCCGCCCACTCTCCGGTCGTCATGGAGCCCGTGGGCACGGCAACGCCAGGGAAATAAACACTCGCTTCTGCATCCTTCCCTAGCCTCTCTGATCCTGTTAATGCTGACAGATGCATTTATTTATGTTTTTAGTTATTTCTCCATTTATTTAATCTTCAATGTTCAAGGGACTCCAGCAGACACTGAAGGTACGTGCGTCTCTGGGAGTATTTTGTTCTTACTTACACCTCAGAACAACAAACACAGACACGCCATCGTGACAAAGTACACAACTAGGTTACATTTTTACTAGGAAAATGATTCAGTGGGTAAACAGCAGATGTAGTTATGACACTTATGAAAACCATACGCCGTTCCTCGTGGCCTGGCCAGACGCAATTAGCAGCGCAGCACACAAAACCACCCGCTGCTAAGAATGCCAGTCGAAACGGGACTGGGCCGTGCCTCCAGTGTGCCAGGCAGTCGCGTACAGCACGCAACTTTGGAAGAAAAACACGCTGAGAAAGTTTTTTCTTCTTCTTCTGCTGTCAAATGCGAGATCCTGTTGGCTTTCTCTGCGCGCGCTTTGAATGAGAACTTGTCACCATCGCTAAGCTTTCAAAGTAGGGACACATTCAATTAGCGCTCCATTCAGGGTGAATAAACAAGCCTGGAACATCAGTGTCGAAGACCCTAGGAAATGTTATGTTTAAGTTAAATACGTGCATGATGGATTTCAGGCCTATGAAATCCGTTTCTAAGCAGACTTAAAAATAAGGGCTCTTTGAGGATTCTTAATGGGGGTGTAAATTATGAATGCAACCACATAAACATGGGAACCATCCTGCATTTTGAATAGATTCCTACGGTTCTTCACCATCTGAACAAGCGTGCCAACGCAGGCCGGATAATAGCAATATTTGAAGAATTTATGGAAGCAGCGGTAGATTTCCTGAAATCAACTTAATTGTCTACGACAATAACCAGCAACAGGAAGCCTTCTGTGAGTGATGCTGCGTTTGCTGGTTCAGGCTTAGTCCACCGCAGCGACGTGGTCTCAAAGAGAACGAGACGACGGCCGACGCAGAGCTTTCAGGTTTCGGCAAAAACCAGCAAACACGCGAGCCGCACCTGGAAGTGTGCGCTACTTTTGGAGTACACACTCCATTAAAGTGCACACTCCAATGAAGTGACTGTGGCCAGAATATCTAATCACCTCTACCAACATGAATGAAGAGGCTCTGGGAATTATGCTCCTTTATGGACTTCACCTCCTGCCTGGGAGCCCAAACTCCATTGAGCAGGCAGCACAAGCACAACACTCCACTTCTCAAGAGGTGGTTTGGGTTTGGTTTGGTTTATTGTTGCTGCTGTTGTTTTTTCATGAATAATTTTTAATTGCAAGGTTCCAACAAGCATTCAAGCATTACTTGGTGTAGAGAGATTCCTACTTCTCCTAACTGAACCATCCATACACACACACACACACACACACACACGCACATATGCAGGCAGCTTTGCCATCTTTACATATTCACTAGTTAAAATAACCTGTTAGTGTCTTAATGACTTGTAATATGTAATCATACTGTTTTGTTGTTATTGTGGTGGTGTTTTTGTTGGTTTGGTGCACCGTGTTTAAATAAAGTAAAAACTTCCTATGCTCTGCCAGCCATGGAAATTAAGCCATGTTGACTTATGAGAGAGAGAAAAAATATATATATATATTATATTATATATGTAAAATATTTTTAGACAGAGAGAGATTGATTAAGAGAGGGGAGAGGGAGAAGGAGAGAGAACGAAACATGGAAAGAGGAAAAGAGAGAGGGAGAGAGATGAAGACAGCAAGGGAGAGAGAGATAGGGAAAGAGAGCGAAGGAGGAGGGGAGAGGAACATGGAGAGAGAGGGAGAGGGACATGGAGAGAGAGGGAGAGGAACATGGAGAGAGAGGGAGAGGAACATGGAGAGAGAGAGAGAGGGAGAGGAACATGGAGAGAGAGGGAGAGGGACATGGAGAGAGAGGGAGAGGAACATGGAGAGAGAGAGAGAGGGAGAGGAACATGGAGAGAGAGATCATGGCAACAGATGGCGGCATGTCTCCAGGCTGCTATGGATGTTATTTTTGTCGGGTTTATGAGAAACTCATAACTTTCGCACGTCGAAGCAAAAGGGGAGGGGAGTCTCATCCAAAGCGCCAGAGGAGTTGACAGAGGGAGGAAGGAGAGCGGAGGGAACGGCAACTTCACTTGTGGGAGGGAGAGAGGGAGGGAGGGGCGGCAGAGAGAACAGCGACTTCGCTCCCTTTAAAACAGATGAAGAAGAAACGTGGGAATCGTCAGCGTGATGAAGAGTCCGTGCTCTGCGTTCTACACTGAACAAGTGCCCAGTCCTGCAGTACTGGCACACGCAGTCTGAGTGTGTGCGCTGTACGGCTTCAAGATGACTTCATTAGAGTGAGACAGAGTTTGGCTTCTTCAAGGCCCGCCACCCTCGCCCGCCGCGTGCCAGGAACGGCTGGAGACGTTCGGACGTGGAGATTTTTACATGCAACGGCCCCGTAATTAAAGGAGGGAGGGGTCAGTCTGAACCCTCTCAGAAGCAAAATCAGACATGTATCAGGATACGGCTGTATTAGTTCTACAGGCCGGTTTCCCACAGCTAGATTTAACCCCAAGTCTAAACTATACTCTAAACTATACTCTAAACTATACTCAAGGGTTAGTTTATTAATTTCCCAATGATTTATAGCATAATGGCCTATGCCTAAACTGATATATATAAAAACCTACAGATTTAAAAGGCAAACTGTTCCACTGAGGTTCACTGGGCTTTTGAGGCATTTCTGTTCTAAAGCTCATTACAGCCGTCAGTGTCCACACGAGTCGGTCTTAAGGCTGTAAGGCTGAAGGAAGTCCTCATCACTCCAGTCCCACATGCATCTAGGAAAACCACGAGAGGAACACGTTCATTCTGAGATGTGTACTATTCAGTTCTCTTCATAAACATGAAAGGCAATCAAAGCCAACAGGCTTCTTCTTCTTCTTCAAAGCCAGGCTCCTCCTCCACTTCACCTCTTTCCAATTCATTACCTTCATCAGTTTTAGTGTGGATCCCCCCCCTTCAGGTAGAACGTGGTCTGTAATTACCTTGCCGTCTACAGTTCATTAGATCATTCATTAGATTTATTAGGGACAAAATGTGTTAAATATATTCTACGAGACAGAGTGAGGCTGATGTAATTCAGAGACATCTTCAAAACGAAAAGTGTTGAGCAGCAGTTTCACTGTAAGTTTGGCATTTCTTTACCCCCTTTCTTTAAAATACTCTTGAAGACATTAAAATCCTCTTATTCAATTATTGCTTATTTTACCTCAGTATAAGTGTAAGCAGCTGTTTGTGAGTATTCAGCCTGTGGAGTTACAACGAACCTGTTAAAGACGGATGGGTCTCTGAGCCAAGATAAAGTCGAAAGACAAATTCAGATTATTTTATGGTCCTTTAGTCCAGTGAAGAGTAGAAGGAGTGAAACCCAGGAGAAATAGTCTAGGATTTGTGCCATGTGTTTCCAGACAGGTCTAAAAACCTGGTCTGATATTCCCGTGCACGTTGTTATAGGTGACGGGGAGGGGGGGAGGGACCTCTAAGAATATTAAACCTTTCCAAGAGCTCACAAAAAGTACATAGGTGTCCTACAGTGCAGAAGAACAGCACTCTCAGTAATAACACTGCAATAATGACCAGGCTGGATGCAATGTTTCAATCAAATCATGGGCTGACAGTCTCACAAACACACCATGAATAGGTCTGTTCGACCATTCTCAGAAATGTCAGGTGCTAAAAATATTCATCCCTTCACAAAGCCATTTAAAAATGCACATATGTGCCAATTCTCTGAGATCTTCAAGATGGAAACTATACATAAATAAGACGATGATGTGAACAAGAAATCAGCACACACACATTAATTATGCAAACTTGTGGCAGATTATTCCATGTGTATGTGGCTACCCTCTTGACTGCCTTAATGAGACTCGTGTTGTGTGGTTTCCTGATATGTATCGGGGCTAGCCTGTTCAACTGCAAGTGTCACAAGCTCTCCACAGCACAGCATCACAATTTAATTCTAATTATCCTGATCACTGAACACTCAAATGAAAAATGAAGACGTTTTAAGATTAACTAATTGGCCTCATGAGGGAGGGGGGAGAGAAAAAAAGTTTTTAAACAATTCCGGTGCATTACGTATCAGTAACAAGAAATATGCAGGCTAAAAGTGTGTGTGTGTGTGTCAAAACCAGGCCTTGCCCAGAACTATTTCCCAAGTTTACCTGCCTACAAGGCTAATTTGTTCTTTGAGTGTATCTACTAAACTATCACACACACACACACACACACACACACAAACTTTCCCCGATGTAAGCACACCCTTTATTCTTTCATTTCTGCCACTCCGCCATCACCGCCATCCACCCTGTCGCCATGGACACCCCCCATGCCTGATAACAGCCGCTTCCATTCGCTCAAGCTCCGAACTCGACAGCCGTCTCAGATTTCCAAGTCTGAAGAATGTAAAAGTATATGCCCTGTCTCTGAGCCACGATTGGGCAATGCATGTTAAACATTCGCATTCCTGCACTCTAATTGGGTGAAACAGCTGAGCATGTGCAGTGGAGTAGAAATGGCAGTGCTGGGCCAAAATCATTTCAGGGAAGATTAGTGGCTCCCCTTTTTTAGATTATAGTGATTGAATGGAAGTTAAATGAATAAAAAAAACCTCCAGTTGAGAGAGAACCAAACTTTGGAGCTCAAGTACACACAGCCAAGATGAGATAAGTTCAGATTTCAGTGCCACTGGACTATGATAAGAACCCTGACTTCTGACAAAAGTACCTTGTGTGACAGACGAGGTAAGATTTTTATGAACTGGTATTTTCTGTGAGCCTTCACTCTAAAAAAAAGTTAAGTATTCCTTGAAAGAAAAGCGATTAATATTAAAGTTAATATTAAAGTTAATATTTTGTCATCTGAGCACTGAATTTGTAGTTTTGGGTGGGTGTCTGCGTTTTATCTTTGGCTCCAATCGGTAAGGAGTACATTTAAGAAGAACCTGCAGAGAGACCTCACACTTTGAAAGAGAGAAAAGCTGTTCACCTCTCTCTCTCTCTCTCTCTCTCTCTCCCTTTTACCTGTCCTTCTCTTTCTCTCATTCATTAGTATCGTTCACTTTCCCTTTTACCTCTCTTTCTTATTCTCTTTGTTTCTATCTCTTTCTCTCTCCCTCCCTCTCTTTCTGTCTACATGATTTGTTTCCATTTGAACCTTAACTTCAACACCCAAACAAAGCAGGCTCACACCACGAGTTGCAATTCATACACCAACTTCATTAGCCAACACACACATACACACACACACACGCACACACACACAGTGCAAGATCTAAGTAGTAGAGTTTACACTATTAAGAAAGATACAGTCACCTTACCTTCACTGAAGTGGGTTAACACACACACACACACACACACAAAGACACACACATACTTCCTAGAGTTTAGAAATATATCAAAATCTTAAAACACCAGCAAAACACACAAGACTATCAAGGCTAAAGGTTGGTGTGTATCATGACGGTGCGTTTAATTTGTAAAAGCACCTTTTCATATACAGTAAAGATATGAATGACTTTTGACTCTCATATCCTTCGTTTGGCTTCTGCTCAGTACAGTAGTCAAGAGGAAAAAAGTTCCACTGCAACAAAACAGGACTCGCACCCAGAGAACAAATAAAAGTTCAGACTGGAGTCTGGATCGGAAATATGTCTCCAAGTCCCTTTACAGAGCTGTACATGCAGTGAAAATGTGCAAACACGCATAAAACGATCCAGACCCAACATTTCAGTCCATGTTGGACTTTTCTCAGCTCAAACAGCAGAGCTCATGTAGTTACCACACATGTAGTCTCTACTTCAGTTGTACCTAATCAGTAAGCTATGGTTTGACTGAGCATCCACAAAGCCAGTTATCAGCAGGTCAAGTCATACTCTTTATTATAATGTGAATCCATAGCAACAGCACATTCTCCTAACTGATATCCACGCAAATAAATGTTAACTTTTACTCCGAGAGTGCAGGGCACACTGGAATTAACAGCCAAATAAAATTGAGTCTCAAAAAACAAGACATATCTAATTTTTCACTCAAACCACTAGGGTGTAGCAGCTTAAGGTAACTGGATCTGCATTCATACTGAAGTAAAATTAGATCCATGTTGCCACGACGACGAGTTAGGAAGCATCATATCAATGCCACTGAATGTCATATCCCAAACTGAACAACTGCCACCTGCAAAAGTGTCTTGCTACAGCCGATTTAGAATCAGCTCGGCAGGAAGCACTTGTACAGTCATTAATTCAACATCCAAGTTGTCTCTGTGTTTTTCCCCACATACTGGCTGCCACATTTAATACAAGCTAGAAGAAAGAAATCATTAGAGTTGCATTGTTTTTGGAACTCAGATTTATAAATTACAACATGTAGCAGAATTTTGGCGAGAATGTTATGTCCGTGTGTGTCTGCAGGTCCCAGTGTGTTCCAAATGTCCTTTGCTCTGGGAAAGA
>JAOYMR010000023.1:8937854-8958037 GCA_025802075.1 Tenebrosternarchus preto
ACACACACACACACACACACACACACACACACACACACACACACACACACACACACACACACACACACACAGCCATTGTTTTGTAGTACTCCAGGTTTGGGAGGTTTTGCTATAGAAGTTTCCTTCCTTACCCAGCAACACAATGCTGTTATTATGGCAAAAATGAGTGCTATTGCTAATATAATAACGCACCCCTGTGTGTTTTCATTCTAAAATGAAGAGGATGTGAGGTGTTGATTTATTCTAATAAAGAGGGTGTTTTCTTTCCCTGTAGTGCACAGGTTGTAACCTGCAGAAATGCAAATTCAATTACAACAGATAATAATGAACTCCAGCTCGTAAAGTGTTTCATCAACACCTTACAGATGCATCTGGGTGAGCACTGGTGGGCGTGTACATCCGCCCGTGTGAGCACGTGTGTGTGCGTGTGTGTACATACGCCTGTGTGAGCACGTGTGTGTGTGTGTGTGTACATACGCCTGTGTGAGCACGAGCGTGTGTGTGTGTGTTTCCAAATTGAAACGTGTGATAGCAGGGTGAAAGGGAGCATATGGAGCACGTCTGGGGTGGAAGGCATTAAGAGCTGTGATTGTGAGTGATAGCAGGTTCAAGGGGAGGTGGGGAGCACAGATGAGGGAGGTGACAACACCCCCCCCCCCCTGCACACACACACACACACACACACACCACCACCCCCCAATCAAATGACCTAGTTTCTACGGAGATGCCTTTAAAACCACACCTGACACATTTAGCACCTCCTCTCCTCCCACCAGACCTGCTGTCAGTGACGAGGTGGACGAGGCCCTCGCGTTTGTCTCCACTGAGGAGTGTAAAAGAATGTTCTAGAAGGAGGAGAAGAAAACGATGATGATAAACAATTGAAAACAGAAACATTCCAATTGTTTATATTGTGCCTACTGGATTATAAAAGACTTCAGTTACTTATGCTGTGTAGAAAATTCTGCTCTCAGAATTCAATGTTCTTCAAGTGAACTATAAATGCACCCAAATTTTTAAATTGTAATTTATCAGCACATCAGTAGTAAGTGGAGAGTTTTGTGATTACTGACCAGTCATGTTCTTTCTTGTCCGGTCACTCAAATAAATTACATTAAAACCAAGCAAAGTTTTGACAGGACATTCGAATCCGGCAAAGACTCTCACTTGCGTGGAGATACTGACATCTGTTCTTGTTTGTTTTACCCACATGGATACAAGCTCTACCTCCATCAAGCGTGTGTGATTGGATCCTTGGTGTTTTCAGTGCTTTCTCAGACACCACTACTGCTTCCAGGTCTGTCTGCTAACAAGCCTTTGTGTTTGAAGTTGGAACGTATCATAAAGGAGCCCTGCCAAATCTTAATGACCAAATGATCTGCTAAAAAGCATTAGTCAGCAGACCCTCTCACATCTAGAAGTCGTGAAATTGAGACGAGAGTGTGAGTGGGAGGGGCTGAATTCAACAGATCGGATGGAGGAGTAACCGGTGATGTCAGACCAGCTAATGTAGGTTTTATGGAATCAAAGCAAAGAGATGAAGTAGGTGGATCCAGGTTAGTAGCTGGACCACAGCGGGTGTGCGTGTGTGCATGTGCGTGTGTGTGTGTTCCCCAGACATTTAAGACAGGAGTTGAAAGAGTTTTGAGCTTCAGATATAATGTCCTATGGCAGAACAGGACTGAAGAAACCCAGCACAGTGTGTCTGCCAAAACAATTACCACATTAACACACACACACACACACACACACACACTCAAATAATATTTTGTGTGACATGCAAATCGAGGTAATTGCTACATTCCTCTCCGTCCTCCTTCACATCCCACAAACAATACGGATAAATGCTAAAAATCAGCTTTTAATAGATTAGAGCGCAAATATGAGTAAAAGCTGGCAGGACAGTAGGAACCACAACTCAATCACCACAGCTTCAAATGCCACATTTGAAAACACACACAAGAAAAGTCTGAAAGACTCGTAGCCAGGGCAAAAAAACCAAACCCTTGGATGCGGCCTCTCTCAACTGACGGCGGCGTTTCTGTGACAATGTGTATATTTATCAATGGTCTCAAGTCAGAAAAAAAATAATTGTGAGGTTAAGAAAAGAGGCAAGGCATCTGTCTCGCCTCCGAGCCGGTTCATATATGGAGGCATTCCAGCTAAATAGCTGAACTATAAAACGCAGACAGTTTTAACACACACACACACACACACACACACACACACACACACACACACACGGGGGGTGCTTACACTAGGAGTCTGTAACACACACACACAGTTATGGGGGGTGTTTACACTAGGAGTCTGTAATATAATTACCTAGCTGCCCATTTTTGCACCTCTAAATCCTTTCAGACTACAGCTGAAGGTGAGAAGATCAAAGTTATAACAGTAATGATAAATCTGTCGGCAAGCGTGTGTTAGAACTACAGTTGCAAAGCCAAGCTATGCTCTCTGCGGTCTGAGCACTGGACTAGATGTGTGTGGTCCCTATACTGTATTACACTAAACACACTCATTTACTCCAGTATACACTGGCATACAGCTCGCAGTGCAGTTGTGTCTGATTACTCCGTTACATCGGGAAGCTTCTTTCAGACCCTCTCCGCTTCTCTTTCTGAAGAGGCAGGGTTTCTGTCCCCTTGGCGAACGTCCTCCGCTGAAGCGGGAGCCTGTGATCAGCGAGGCCTTCTCTGCCACAGTCGGTCATTACTCTGGGAACGCCGTGTTTGGCTAACTTTAGGTTGACGGACTA
Source organism: Tenebrosternarchus preto (assembly GCA_025802075.1). Taxonomy (NCBI): domain Eukaryota; kingdom Metazoa; phylum Chordata; class Actinopteri; order Gymnotiformes; family Apteronotidae; genus Tenebrosternarchus; species Tenebrosternarchus preto. The sequence continues at coordinate 8,940,616 of JAOYMR010000023.1, forward strand.
CTATATTCTTTTCACTTAAGTTGCTGGATCGCTATTTGTGGTCATGAGAAAATACAAACACATGAATCAAATAACCCAACTGAAATACAAGGTCACTTACTGTTTTTGTTTGTTTGTAACTTAAAAGTAAAATATTTATATTCTGTAGAGGCTGGAGCAGATGCCGTTGGCATAGTAGCGTTATATTCCTAAAGTGCGTTTAAGCTTCGAAATGTGGGGAAATACTCCACTGCTGAAGTTAATTATTAATATCTGTTACAATCAAACATTTCTGGCTTATCTAAACTGCACCCAAGAATCAGTCGGTCATCAAAATCGATCCAGTTGTCGTGCAGCAGCTGTCAACTGTAATGGCAAATGAGTGAGCGCATAAATACGTGAGAGTCGCTCGCGCGCCTACGGTGTGCTAAACGCCGCTGTAACGTGTGGGCAGCTTTTTCACAGCTGCAGCTGCCGTCCGGGCACCTCGCGCTGCGTCCCCCGCTTCCCCCGACACGGATTAGTTGGCCTATTTTCGGCTCGCTCCCACCAGCAGTCATTCGTTTTCGCCCAGCAGACTCAGCAAATCAAACAGCAGCAGAGTCGTCCCGCGCGGCCAATCAGGAGCTCCTGCGGGTCATCCTCGCCGGCGTTATGAGCGAGATTCTCCTGAGTCAGTTTTATTACTTCCAGACATCCATGCGGAATTAATAGCGCTCGGAATTAGGACTAAGTCCGCGGCGTTCAGCAGAACTTCCGAGATATCCGCTTACTTCCCTGGACTGTTATCATAAGTGACAACAAACAACAGCTGGCTCAGTATAAAAATCTAAAACAGTTTAGCAATGTTTGTCTTCATACAAAACTTTTAACCGAAAGGGAAAATAGCTTTCTGGTGAGCATACGCCCCGATCAAAACATGTTTCCATCTCATTATTTTATCAAGAACAAACTAAAACAAAAACAAACAAAAAAGACAAAAACAGAAAGTCTAAGAAATACAGAAATTACTGCACCTACTTCTCTCTCCTCAATAATTTTTGTTGCATATTATTTTCAAGCAAGTTTTTAATAAGCAAAAATGTTACTGAGAGACAGAACTAGGCACCAAAGTGTGATCTCCAATAGCCCTTGCCCTGCGGTCCTAGTGCTAGTCCGGTAGCAGTCCACAAGTCCAGACTCGATGAGCTTTTTCAAGTGACAGGTTCACCCACACAGTGAACAAACAGGAAGTGAAGTGCTGCAAGATGACAAGCTCATGGCCTTAACGCTCTGAAGGGCCTCACGTCTACGCCGTTCTGTCTGTACCGTGATGACGCTCATGATCTCCATGAACCTGCTCCATATCACCTCCCTCAGGGACTAACAGTTACTCCCTCATCCATTCACAAGAGTTTGACCCCCAGCCTGTTCAAACACATTCTTAATAGGATCACATGCGGGTTGCCGTAACAGCTGAGAATTTCAAGCAGTCGACAAATTATTTAGAATATTAAAATATTTAATATTAATATTTAGAATATTCATTATTTAAAATAATTAATTTTTTACAAGCAGATCTTTACTTTTAGTTTATTTGCTTTTGTTCACATGGAAATGCAGAGATCTGGGTCAAACACTGCACAGCCTGATGCACCCAAGGTCAAGGAACACCCACTCACACGCACACACACCACTCCACCAATCGCAGGCATGCGTTTACCTGCCGGGAGTCACAGAAGCAGGGTGGGGGACGACCCCTGACCCCTGACACCACACTCTGAGCCCCTCCAGCTCAAACCTTCCCTGCTGTGTCCTACGTTTAACCGTGCCGTAAACCGGCAAAAACCCGATCTGCAACATCAGCCCTGGCCACACCCCACCACCAGAGCATGATGGGTAAATAACAGAGCAGATAGTCTCACGCCCCCCCCCCCCCTCGCTCTCTGGCCTGCTGCCCTCAACACACACACATACACATATTCACTCACTCACTCACTCACTCTTTCATCAGTGTCCCGCTCTCTCGCTCTCTCTGTTTTTACGAGGCGTAACCACTCTCGGTTTTACTGTAATGGAGGATCTCATTATCCGTCCATTTAATAATTTCTGCCTGTGTGACTCCCTCTCTTTCCACCTGCTCCCTCCCTCCACCACTTCCTCTCTCTCAGAGGTGGCTGTAAAAGCACTGCACCCCAATCCTGGAGCTCCTCTGAATGAGATGCTGTGGTCATTAACTTTTATCCCTCGCCTGAGCGAGTCGGTTACGAAAGAGAGTCTCATGATCGTAAACCACCCCCCCAAAAAAGTAGAAACTGTGACGGAGAGCACGATAAAACGCAGGATGAAAAAGAGGTGAGAGTAACTCTTAGACGTAAAGTACGTGTATATATATATATGTATGTGTGTGTGTGTGTGTGCGTGTGTAGATGTGTGTGGTGGTCCGTGCCACAATCTGTAGAGACCAGTCACTGGTCTTCTCTAATCGGGTGTTTCCACAGAGACCAACCTGCACAATGCCATTCCCACTAATACCATCATTCCCACTAATTCTTATGAAACAATCCATTTTATGAGGTAACACTCCAGACGAAGGGAAAATACAGAACAGTGAAAAGCAGGAGATATGGACGGTGATTGGGGTCCTGGTGCTTGAAACCATTTAGTCACTTAGTTAGCTAGAGTCGATTTCTCAATCAGGCGGCGTCCAACGATGGCCAATAAAAGCATTAAATTGGCAGCTGCGGTGTGGCATGTGCCAGTTTCACATTATGCCTGGTGCACTGTGGGTAGTGCAGTGCTCATTTAGGTTTGGGATGGATTACTAAACTGTGGTGGTATGCAGGAGTGTAAACCAGCAATTTGCATTTGTATTTGTGTATGTGTACATTTTTTTGCTCCTTAATAAGCCTTGAAAATGAGGGGTACGGATTAGAAAATGAATACATCAAAGTGGGAAACGCTGTCAACCACAGACCCGTGCATTAATCGGCAGACACCTACACACACATGCGCGTGCAAACACTCATCGGTGTCGTTTATAGTTTTGACATTTTAGATTCATCCCCATGTGTTTACTTTTTTTATTCGGCTCATTTTAAGAGTGCGTAAATGGTTTTACTTTTGTTTTCTGTAGACGTAGTGTCGGCGTTAGCTGGCGTTTAGTGTGATGGCCAAAGAAACACGAAAAACTGAATTATTAAAGAGCTGTTGTGAAAGAATTCGGATATATTTTTCCACAGACTGCAAAAAGCCAAATAAAATAGAGGACCGTGTTCGCGAACAAGAGATGTCTAGTTTAAACAGCTAGCCAAATGGGTAGATTTGAAAACTATACTTAAATCTGAGAAACCTTAAAGATCATGATCACCGCTTTAATTTATATTTATCTCTTAGTTATATCACATGCTACATTTAATGGTAACATCGTATCAGATGAGACGTTTTCCTGCTCAAATAGCCATTTTTAAACATAACGTTACTGAGTGGCAGTTTTAGTTAGGGTTAGAAAGAAAGTAGGCCTAGCTAGCTTGCAGTTTTCCAAATAAAAGTTGTGATAATATACATTCTTACATACCTGTCCACAGAAAATCCATTGGTGTCCTCGTCCATTTTAATTTCATCACCAACTCCAGCCCTGTAGTAATGTCAAGCGTCAAAGCTTGTGAAAGCTTAACGGATTTTCCCCGGTCGAAATCAAAACACGTCAGCTGCATATTAACGTCAGGAAACCCAATTACTGACCAGTTGTCGATGTCCATGACGCACCGTTTCTTTGGTACTTTGGATCATTATCAGGTCCAATTTCCTTTAATTTAAACAGATAATCACTTGTTTGGGTTGTGTTGTAGTGGACATTAAGTTTTTCATCTAACCTTTTTGTTTTTATTTGTATAAAACGACTGTTTTATTTTAGTTTAGTTAACAAGTACATCTTTTCACGGCTTATTTTTGTGATAATTTGTATTCAACGATAATAACTCTGACCGTCACACATACCCACACACTCTTTTTACATATAAATGTATATAAATGGCCACAGAGTGGATCCCCTACGTTAGATTTAGATCCACTAAGTCTGTTAAGATTCTCTGCTGATTCATTCGAACTCCATTTACTGGAAAATACTATTTTATTATTATTATCAAACGCACACGGTTCAAACCTTCATAGTTCAGGAACGTTCTGCAGTGATCTGCACTGTCTTTTTTGAATAGCTTAAAGTTACAGTTTCCAACTCCAATATGTGCATGTATGGGTATCTGTGTGTGTCTGTGGGAGTGAAGGGGGGATGAGTGAGTGTGTGTGTGTGTGTGTGTGTGTGCGTGCATGTGTACACGCATGCGTGTTGGCAATAAAAAAGAACGGCTGAGGTTTCTCCAGAGGATTTTTGGTCTCCCCGTGTACACCACCCCCCACCACCCCACCCGACTTTTTTCTCCAAAGGCTTTCATTTTTTGCTTGAGGCAGTTTCCCTTCTGCGTGGCCTGGCCTTGTTAAATACCCCTTTGATGGCCTCTGTGCTCTGAGGACATTGAGCCATCGTTATATACAGCAGCAAAACAGATGTGAGTCAGAGAGTGAAACTCAATAGTCCTAATTAAAATTCAGATACACCCAAATGATTCTAGCAAAATACTGAGTATTTCAACTGGTCACGGCTGCCTAATTCCATAATCCACTCAGAAAACTCCAACATCGACCTTCCTAAAGTGGATGGGATTAGATTTATATCAAATATACACCGGGCTCGTGCTAAAAAAGCAAAATAATGTCACAGTTTACATTTCCTTCCTCACAGTGGCTTAGTCTGAAAATCATAGCGTAGTCAGTTCTACATCAGGTCTACATCTGGTCTACACCAGGTCTACACCTCTAGGCTTTAAAGCAGGAGGGAGTGGCTCTGGTGAGGAGAGCCCGCTTACAGACTTTTAAAACTTACTGTGCAATATTTTTCTATGATTTAAAGTTGTTATTGTTCATTGATAAAACTGACCTCTGTTATTATGAGTTTCAAAAGGTTTACACATTCTGTACTTACGTTTGCATTACAGGACCTGTTCTACCAGACACTGCAATGCAAACTGTAGAAAGTAGTTGTTTACATATAGAGTTTGCCATGCTAACACAGTGAAGGATATAGACCATGTTAATACACTGAAGGATATAGACCATGTGGCCATTTGTGGAAAAAAGGATTACCTAAGTGTCCAAAAAGGAAGAACACTTAAACTGGAAAGCAGTCCACTCTTCATTCCTTTGTGTATGTGTGTGTTTGTGTGTTTCTGAGCAAATTCCTCCCCAAACATGTGCAGTGAAGTTGCCGTCACCAGCAACTTGACAGGACAATTTGAAAGTTAATACTCTTCCAGATCTAACTTCAGATTTCTCCAAAATCAATTAAAATATATAAAAATGTTCACTCGAGAGGGTTACCCAGGGTAACCGAGGTTGCGATTGTGTGTCTACTGTCAAAACCTTCACTGAATCCAGTTGGAATTGGAAGGCTGTTTATGGCCCAGGGAGGAAGGGTCAAGGGTCAGCTTGGATTGTGTTGAAGTACTGGCCAGTGCACAAATGGCTGCTCGTCTCTTCTGTCGTTTCCACACGAGGCGTGCAGTGTCTGGAGATCTGCTCTCACAGGCGAACAAAAGCTCTGCTGGACAGCTCGATGAAGAAATGGAGGAGATGTAACCTCTCCTGGAGGGACTGAGTTCTGGCCTTATCAGCTGTAGCATTTCTGCTGCAGAGAGGCAGAGCAATGAGATCTGAAGAGGGATTTCTGGGGACGGAGAGAGAAGCAGACTGAACTGATAACATCTGTGGGGAGCTAATCTGAAACTTCAGAAACAGCAAGTTACACTGCTGAAACCAAAGTGAGCAGATTAGAATTAGAAGATGCCTTCCTCTCTCAAACACACACAAGCACTTTTTTCGATAGTCTTTCATATATTGGTTGTTAGTCAGTGCAAAAATGTTTGGGCTTGAGAGAAAAGCTCTTAAGGTCCATATGTTCAATGCCTCCCTCTCTCTCTCTCTCACACACACACACACACACACACATGCACAAGTACTTTTTGATGGTCTTTCATATACACTATATTGCCAAAAGTATTCGCTCACCCATCCAAATGACTGTGCACCAGTGCACAAAGTAAGGTCCATAAAGACATGAATGGCAGATTCTAGAGTGGATGAACTTGACTGGCCTGCACAGAGTCCTGACCTCAACCTGCCAGAACACCTTTGGGATGAATTAGAGACTGAGAGCCAGGCCTTCTCGTCCAACATCAGTATGTGACCTCACAAATGCGTTTCTGGAAGAAAGGTCAAAAATCCTCATAAACACACTCCTAAACCTTGTGGACAGCTTTCCCAGAAGAGTTGAAGCTGTTCTAGCTGCAAAGGGTGGACCAACATCATATTGAACCCTATGGATTAGGAATGGGATGTCATTTAAGCTCATATGTGAGTCAAGGAAGGTGAGCGAATACTTTTGGCAATATAGTGTATCATTTGCTACTGAGAGCAAAAATGCTATGAAAGTGAGAGCAAAACTCAAGATTCTTCCCCGCACAAATACACACACACACACACACACACACACACACAGACTATACCAGATGCACATATATGACCTATTCTTCCATGCAGAGATGTTTCTGGGCTCTGAGATATTTTGAAGTGACTGTAAACCTCAATCGTTTGCTGTTATGATGTTCTATCATCTATTTCATCTATTTCACTGCTAAAGTGTGTCATATTTATGTTTCTTACATATATACAGTATAGACATTTAAATAGACTGTATCATATATATATATATATAGAGAGAGAGAGTTGAAGTGTTTTCTATTTAAATTTTATTAAAATGTAATATATAATATGATACGTTATATGATATATAATATTAATATATGTTATATATTTTTTACTGAAAATTAGATGAAAGGTGAAAAATCAATCATTGTAACTCAGTATAATAAGTTTTTCCAAAACTATTTATTCCTTGAATTTACAGAAAATATGCTAATATCATGATATGTATTGTTATTATCATGATATTATCATGTTATTATCATGATATGTATTGTTATTATCATGATATTATCATGTTATTATCATGATATGTATTGTTATCTGGATATGGTATGAGATTCTGGTCATATTGTGCAGTCCTGTGCATGTATATATATATATATATGTGTGTGTGTGTGTGTGTGTATAGATGTGTGTGTGTGTATAGATGTGTGTGTGTGATTGAGAGTGTGTGTGTTTGTGTGCATGTAAATATATGTGTGTGTGATTGAGAATGTGTGTGTTTGTGTGCATGTATATATGTGTGTGTGAGTGAGTGTGTGTGTGTTTGTGTGCATGTATATATGTGTGTGTGTGAGTGAGAGTGTATGTGTTGGTGTGCATGTATATATGTGAGTGGGTATGTGTGTGAGTGTGTGTGTACATGTGCGTGTGTGTGCGTGCATGTTTGGCAAGCTGAAGATGTAGAGGATGACACCCTTGATAATCCTTATGAACAGTTATGAATATTCATGAGATACATCTGCATATTACAGTACAAGCGCTGCCGGTAGCTGAGGTCAAGGCTTTACCACACACACACACACACACAAAATATACACACAAATACACACATATAAACCTAAATATACACTTGCCTTCAGGCATCATATTATGGAAACATGTATTGAGAGTGATTACAGACAAGCACTGCCTTACAAAAACTCCCACACACCTCAAACAGATGAGATTTCACACAGGTTTGTATTTCTCAGAAAAAAAAAAACTTTATATATCTCTCATATGTGCATACATTATAAACAAGAAACAAACAAAAAAGTGTGATAACCAAAATATATATGAATCGTTAAAGAATAAGGGATCTGGAAGTTTTTGAAAACGATTTTTAATGTTTTAATCTTTAGCAGCAAACTGTAAAGTGCCAGATTCCTCTGAAGAGATATTAAGTTTGTATTTACTGGTAATAATTTTGTCCCCCCAGAAAAGGCTTCAATATGTAGGAATGACCTGGTGAAGCATTCCTACATCTCAGGAAACAGAGGAAGTGTGTGTGTGTGTGTGTGTGTGTGTGAGTGTGTGTGTGTGTGTGCGCATGCGTGTGTGTGAATATGTGTTTGTGTGTGAATGTGTGAGCATGTGTTTGTGTGTGCGTGAGTAAATGTGTGTTCATGTGTTTGTGTGTGAGTATGGGAGAGTGTGCATGTTTGTGTGTGAGGATGCACTTGTATGTGTGTGTGTGTGTGTGTTCGTGTGTGTGTGTGTGTGTGAGTGAGAGCAGCGTTCCTAAGGGCCAGATGTTTTCTCCAGGACAGCACAGAGGATATGTGAGGACATCTGAGGTCCCTCGTGTCTAAATATGCTTTAGAAGAAACACAAAACAAATAAAGTGTACAATCTATTTCTCTTAACATGCTAACCCTTGCTTTAATGGAAGCTAGATTTACTATTGCCTGTAGCTATAACCATTCGTTGCTATTACAACCACCATTCAATTCTGGCTATGGGTAGTCCTCAGGTCACAATGGCAGTTTGGGTCAAGGTCAGATTAGGATTAATCAGAGAATTCCAGTAGCACATTTAGGTCCTCACAAGTACATTAATGTGTGTGTGTGTGTGTGTGTGTGTGTGTGTGTGTGTGTGCTGCATGATTATAAAGGAAGAGGAAGGATCGTCCTATCTTTTATTATTACAGCTGGCCATTTTATAATTTAAACAAAGAGACAGAGAGGTGGAGAGAGAGAAGGAGGGACAGAGAGAGGGGAAAAGAAAGAGAAGGATTGAGAGAGAATGGGAGAGAGAGAGGGAGGGAGAAGGAATGGGAGAGAAAGAGAGGGGGGGTGGGAGAGGGAGAGGGAGATGGCCGAAAGTGAGATATGTACTTTGGCTTCGAAGTCTTGGCTCCCTTTGTGGACTTCACACAGACACCAGCCTTCAACCTTCACCTCATCACTCCCACACACACCCTTGTGTGAGTGTATGAGAGAGAGAAAAAGGGACTGAGAGAGAGAGAGAGACATCATGCTGTTCTAATGTTAAAAGAACAACAAACAGGAGGAAATGTTTTACTACACCTTTGTATCACCGAGCTCAAAAACAATACTGTGTGTGTGTGTGTGTGTCTGTGTGTGTGTGTGATAGTGAAAGAGCATCTAGCATGAAAATATGAGTCATCAAAAGTCTCAATGTTTCTATACATTTCATTTCTATGCTGCCAAGAAAGCAAAAGACAACCAGGTCAAAAGATCAGCCACAGCTTTTAACACCTCGTGCCTGTAACACAGAACTGCTTGCCAGCGCCATCTCAGCATCAGTCACTGGACAACTGACTCGACCAATCACTGACATGCCTACACATTATACAACCAATCACTGCCTTATCTGCACATTATAAAGTTTATAAATATACAATTTGTGCATTAGAAATGAATTCAGTAACACTAAAAGACGTCAATATCAATAAGGGCTACAGCTTGTTCTCTGCTAAGCCCATTTCAGGGTTGCAATGATATTAGGGCGAGCAGATAAGCCCGGTAGTCTCTGTCCTCAGGCACGTCCTCCATCTCCCCCTGGTGGATCCTCAGGCGTCCTAAGCCAGCTTGGAGATGTAATCCCCTCCTGCAGGTCCGGGATCGACCCCGAGGACCCAGGCTGGCCAGGCTTCGTATTCCTCCAGAAAGAATAGTCCGGGTACGGCCATTTGGGAGGATTCCCGAACCACCTGGACCGACTCCTGTTGATACGGAAGAGCTGAGGTTCTTCTCTGAGCTCCTCCTGGATAGCCAAGCTCCTCGTCCTGAGCTCTCTCTGGTGGAGAGAGCTCATTTCACACTTCTGTCTGTGATCCTGTTCTTCTGGTGGTTGTCCAAAGTCCGTGACCATGGGTGAGGGTGGAAATGTAGATCGACTGGTATGTTGAGTATTTCTATAGCTCAGCTCCATCTTCACCACTAGAGTCAAGTGCACAGACTACACAGACCACCACAGACCTCCACACCACCACAGACCTCTACACCTAACCTACAGCTGGTCTCACGTTCCCTCTTCCTGCCACTCACGAGCAAGACCCTGAGCTACGTAAACTCCTCCATAAATAGCCTAGAGTAAAAATGGTGTGAATCAAGTCAAAACAACTACAGTGTGCATTTAAAAGGGACAATCAGGATGGCTTGATATACAACCTTAATTCACGATTCACTTCCTGTTAGATGTTCTGTAAACACTGTAAGTCACTTATCGGCATTTCAATGAGGAACTCAACCAAGCCCAATTTCTACACAGCCGTTGGTAATGAGGCCCAGGGGACAGAAGCGTCGAGTCCGGAGTGCAAAGCAATGCATAAATCTAGACTTGCAGAAATGTGACTATGCAGATGGGTTTAGTAAAACGCTATTATACTGAAAGTGACATTATGACATTTTGATAGACTATTAATGCTTTGTGTAATGAATTAAATGAAAATTTGCAGAAACTACCCAATGGGCACAGAACATTATTTCATCATAGATTAGCTTGGCATTCGTTCAGATCCTTAAGAACTGGGTATAGGATTTGTATAGCAGATTAAAAAATGACATTTGTCATTCATAGATCAATCAAACATTTACATGACATGGCTTTGAATTTATGGATGTGGGCGATGCTTTGAATGTTCAACTGTAAATGTATTATCCAGGTTTTACGAGCCACACCAGTTCAGTACCGATCTGAACCGTTTTTGCCTGCTTCTCTTAATGAAGCTGAAACCGAGTCAGATAATGACATCTAACCCAAATTTAGAAACTTCAAGGTCAAAAGGGAGGACTTGCTGATAGAAAAACAGACATAAAAACGTTTCTGTCTCCCCAAGAAAGCGTTAAAACATCTCATTAAAACTGCAAAAATGTGCACACGCACACACCGCATCCCCATATATATAAAGTAGGCCATACTTGACTAGCTCGGTAAAATTTTTATTCACTAAACAAAATTTTATGAGTTTCAGCAGAACCATGTGGGTACTTAGTATTACCACTTTACCCTGGTAGAATCTGTGTAAAACCTCGCGCACTGTTCTTACTCTCCGCTTTTGTTTCCGTTCGTCTGCGAGCAGGGAAATTGCGGGGGAAAGGGCTGCTGTCGAATCTAGCCGCTTCATCAACTCATTTAATGCGTTGTTAGGCACATTAAAGGATGGCTGATTCACAATGGTTCCCGTTAATGTGGCACACGTAAAGGTTTGAAGAGTTATTGCGAAATCGCGCTATGACAGGTAGAATTACTACCCCCACCCTCCCCGCAGCCCCTCAAAGCTCAGTGCCATGTGTACCGGTATATTTCTGTTGTTGAGTTTTTCGTTCATGAAGCACCGGGATTTGACCTCTTTTCAGAGACCTCGTCTATCATGTTTGTGATTGCTTATAATTGGCTGGAGAGAAATTGAAAGAGGCTTTTCGAGCGAACATGCCACTAATCGGGCTGTTTCTCTCCCTCCGCTCCGTGCCCTCTGAATGAGAGCCTTTAGCAGAGACCACTGTTGAGCTCCACGCTTCGGTTTCTTTCCAGACGTTGAGTCGTGAAACGCTGGCCAGCGTGCTTTTCAGCGTAAATCATTCTAATTTGGAGGTGATTGTGGGAGTGTGGTCAGACAGAAAGTTCTGGGTGGTTCATGTCAACTGCCCTTCAATTCTAGGACTTTTAGCTAAAAGCTACTAAAAGCGACTCCAGTTAGTGCCATACAAACATGGCCTCATAGTCATGGCTGTTTTAAGGTTTGATTCCAGGTGCTTCCTCCATGCTCCATGTAAGAGGAGAGCAAGCAGCTGTAATTTGTTTGGGGATCTCCAGGAATTTCTATCTTCCATCCGTCTTCTAGTTAATGAGTGGATGAATAAGTCTTTCTCCCCTTAGACTTTTGTTTGTTTGTTTGTGTGCCTACTGTTCCTCCGCATTTTTGCTACCTTCATCTACCCTCATTGTTTGGCCCTCAGGCCAAAAGTATCCGCTGGATAGCGATGAGCGCTAATCCAACCCTAACCGCGGCGCTACTTCCATATTCTTGATATTAGCCGTTTTCCTGTTGTTGGTACACTTAATTCTGACAGAAGACATCAGTTAAACCCTAACCAGAGTTTGCCTTGGATCTTGAAAACATGCAACAACTGAACAGTGTAAGATAACTGAGGTAATTATGAAGACGTGGTTGTGGTGGCGTTTCTTCTTCATTTCTGTCGTAATATTATAGTGCTGATATAAGAATATGGGTGTGAGATGCTATAATACTGGTTAATGGTAGTTGGGAATGTAAATGAGGAGAAGGGATTTACTGTAGAATGGAGACAAAGGATAATAGGCCTGCCTACAGCACAAGGGCATTGTGTGTGTGTGTGTGTGTGTGTGTGTGTGTGTGTGTGTGTGTGTGTGTGTCTCAGTAATGGGATTTGGCCAGCAGAGCAAAGGGTCTGTTGCAGAGGTGAGGACACCTATTAAAATCACTTCAGATTACTCAGCTCCCTGTGTGTTTTTGTTTGTTTGTGTGTAAACTTTGACCAAGTCATTATAATAGGTATACTTAAGAGTCCGTTACAGCGAAATGCCAAGACAAGCTTTTACCTGCACCTGTGTGTGTACTCTAGTGAACCATATCCAATATTGCCTCACACATTTTTAGCACTATTTATGGACTGGCTGGTTATATGGGTCCATGCTTGTGTGTGTGTTAGTATATGTGTGTGTGTGTGTGTGTGTGTGTGTGTGTGTGTGTAAGAACATGTCTCATCAAAAGAAGAGACTTATGCTGTTGGCATGGTAACATCACTGTGAATGACAGCTCTAAAGCATAGGGGTGTGTCTGGGCGTGACAGCTTGATGGCAGGTGTTACAGTGACTGACAATAGTTTTCTCATGAGTTATGAAAATATGAAAGAAAAGTGGGAAAGAGAAAGAGAGAGGAAGCTAGAGAAGGAGAGAGAGAGAGAGAGGAGAGTGTGACCTTGCAGTGAGGGCACACAGCACTGCTATGATCATATGGTTTAATTGCCCTCAGTGACCAATAACATTAGCTACTGAGATTTAATGGCACCAAACAGAGTCCTCTGCATATCACCCACTTAATGTAATGTACAAGGACACACCACACCACACACACACACAGACACACCACACACACACACAAATATTAAAGCACATTCAACAGCTTTCACACACCCGTCTCACACACGCCTTCAAAAAACTTCAGCTTCACGTGCACACACACATATACCTTTTTTTTTTTCCTTTTAAAGCACTCCATCCTTCTCTTATAATCATGCACACAAACTAACATCCGCACACATACTAACATCCGCACACACACAGTTTCCTCTCATCACACTAGACATACAGCTTGGTTCTCTAGTGATCTTGGGTCTAGCCTGATGTACAGTGACTCCTCAGGCTCAGTAAAGAAGCACAGTTATATTTATAAAATGGCTTCCAAAACCAGACACTGCTTTGTCTCATGAAGTGGACGTTTTCTTAGCCCGGCTCACAAGCTGTTTTCTTGCTGTGTCATTTGGAAAAGCTGGAGGGATAAAAATATACATTCCATACAAGCTCGCCAGGGATGGAGGGAGAGGGAGACGGGAGAGAGAGAGAGAGGAGCGGTGGCTAAAAAGTGGTGTTTTTTGGTATTAAGGGAATGTAAAATGTGAGTGGGGACGGTTCACATGCTGTGTGCTGGTTTGATTATAACTGAGTAGGACAGTGAGATATCACTAGCTCTCTCACTGTCCTTGACTGTTATTCCCTAGTAGCTGGCTGGAGGCCATTTCTCTTCCTCTATCTGCCTTTCTTCTTCTCTTTCTCTCCCTTTTTCCCTCCCCCCTCTCTCCCGCTCTCTCCTTCCTGCTTCTTCAGCTCTTTTCTCCTTCTTTTTCTCCCTCTCTCTCTCTCTCTCTCTCTCTCTCTCTCTCTCTCTCTCCCTCCCTGCATACCGTGAACAGGCTTCCAACCCACTGCCATACCCAGAAGAACAAAGCCACTCTCTTAGCACAGGGCTACCACATGGCCAACACAGTGTGTGTGTGTGTGTGTGTGTGCTTGCATATATGTGATGGATAAAGATATCATGGTGACAGGAGAAGAGATATCAATATACAAACCTTTGATAGGAATCTGTGGCTCAATTTCATTTCTGCACTCATGGAAAGTGGGGAGGGGATAGTGAAGGCAGAGATGCATTCACAGGATGACACATCTGCACTCACACACACACACACACACACACACACACACACACACACACACAGGGAGTGGAAAGTAAAGCATGATTTGAAAGACCAAGGCTGAAATGGGTGTAAAAGAAGGCCAGATTGACAGGAGGAGATATCACTCTTCTGTAAACAGGGAGGAGATATCAATCTTTCCTCACTAGAGGGTCTTTTCTCAACATGGAGGAGATACCAATCTTCTGTAAACAGGGAGGAGTTACCAGTCTTCTGTAAACAGAGACGAAAGGTGTCTTCTCTAACCAGAGAGAAGATATGAGACTTCTATAACCCGTATCTATCATATCTCCAGAACCGTCATGTGTGTATGTGTGCACATGCACAACCAAACCAAAACAAATAAACAAACAAACACACAAAGGAGATCAGTGTTATTATTAGATAAGTGATTATTATTAGATTAGATCAGTGTTATTATTAGATAAGCCTCCATGACCTCAGATGGAAGTGAAAACAGACAGACATGTCACACACTATTAAACTGCAAACAATTAAAAAAAAGTCAGATTCTTTATCACAGTGATTTTCAACATTTTTCAGGCTCACTTTCAGGAAGCCCAGTCCAGACAGCTGAGCTTCAGAACCTGGTGGCTCACTCTCTCAGCCTTGAGGAGCTTGTGGACTTGTTAAGTTGAGCCTGGTGATGAATTTTGACACAAATACTCTAAACATCCTCGAAACACTTTTCTCATGAGGAGTAGTAAGCAAAAATGCTGACAACCAAAATAATATCATTAATAATATCATTTCTTAGCACCTTTTCTAGTCACTTAATTAAATGCTATAATTCTTTATCTTCGGTTATGAAGCTTTTTGGTCTTGTCAGGTTTCAACATAATTGATGGCAAAGGTTACAAACAGGTAATAAAAAAAAACTCAGATGCAAATCTTCTAGCCAACAGCCCGTGAGCTTGGGAAACCATAGGGAAATCTGTCCTTTAGGGCACATGAAACAGAGCAAGGGTGTTAAAGGTGATGCAGTCTGCGTCCTGCCTGTGATGGTTCCCGGTACCGGGCCCTGGATAACTGCAGCCAAGACCTGTAAGACCTTCATATCGACTCCAGCTAAGTATATAACCTCTCCCCTCTCCTGTCTTTGTCTTATTACTATGGCTTGAGAGACAGAGAGAGAGGGAGAGAGAGAGAGAGAGAGCGTAGTTGTTCAGGCATGGTGTATCTGTGAGAGCTCTGTTTATCTAACCACACACACACACGCAGCTCCTGCATCCCTACTGGCCTCAGCGGGAGGGAGGGACTTCCTTTCTTCTCTTTGCACTTGTGTGTGTATGTGTGTGTGTGTGTGTGTGTGCCCTGGATATCCTTGGAGGCTATTACATGTCTGAACCAAAATTCAGAACTTTTCATCTTTCAGTCCACTGTGTGTATAGTACAGTTTTCACACACTCAAAGAATGTTCCATATCCTGTTTTCTTATGGGCAGTAAACGTGGATGAGCGGAGACAAGATCTCTGTTTGTGTGTGTGAGTGAGGGTGTGTGTGTGTGTGTGTGTGTGTGTGTGTGTGTGCACTACCTGTCTGAAATTTGACTGATTACTAACAGTCATAATCCATTATTCATCATAGTTGAGAGCCAGTTCTACAGAACTGTGCGATGACCCTTCACCCTCAGCTGTGAGCACACACACACACACGCACACACACACACACAGAGAGAGAGAGAGATTTACTAACCATATACTGTAATGACATTTTATGCAGGTTCCATCTTTCAGACAGACAATCGAGGAAGTGAGAGGTCTTTATATCCTGTCTAAATCTCTAGATCTTTAATTAGAGGAAACTTCATCAACAAGAGATCCCTCGTAAAATGATGACGAGACAGAAATGATTAATTACCAAAACCGCTTGTGCCTTTCAGCTTCTCGAAAGGAATCTAAACCTGTGAGTGCTTGAAGATAAGAGTCCTGCCACAGAGAAGCCAATTAGCAACGCTGAGGCCTGGGAGTGTTGGGTTAGGGTTGGCTCTGAGCTAAATTACACTGCCACTAGCTATTCTCCCCTCGGAAATACAACAAAAAAACAAAAAACTTTTTCTTTTATTCCAGCAAGAGGCTTCTAGGAATACTGCATGTGCTTTGGCTGATAATATATAACTGCAAAGAGTAGTTTGACTGCTGCTTCCACCATAAAGCAAGTGTGTCAGCTGACGTCCTTTAGCATACCATATAATCTAAAAACCTACGGTATGATCTAAAAACCTACGGTATAATCTAAAAACCTACGGTATAATCTAAAAACCTACCGTATAATCTAAAAACCTACGGTATAATCTAAAAACCTACGGTATAATCTAAAAACCTACGGTATAATCTAAAAAGAGGTTTTTGCATTTAAAAACAACATCTGTCTATAGTGGTTATGTGTTTATTATGTGTTTATTATGTGTTTATTATGTGTTTATAGGGGTTGAGGAATCAGGTCAAATCAGATGGAACCAGTTTAGTTTCATCTTTAATAACTGAATCCATCCAGCACATTTTGTCCTGAACAGTAGTGTGTTATGGATTAATTTTAGTGACATCAACGTGTCTCTCCTTCTCTCCCTCTCTCCTTCTCTCTCATTCTGTTTCTCCCTCTGTAACTAAATCAAAGTAATTTAAAGATTCTACATAATTACATATGTGTGATTAAAGTCTAATCTCCAAGCTCCACTGTGCCCACCTGCCTCCTATTACCTTCATGCTAATAAGCTCTACATTTCATAGCAGAACACACACAAAGGAAAAAAATCATGGTCCAAAGGATCCTATTGAAAAACTCCCAGGGAACTTTATATATATTCAATAGTGAAGAGCATTAGAGATAGAAACAGTATCTTAGAAAGGTTTGGACATTATTATTATAGTGAAGCTGGGCTAACGCTGACGGCTAATGTAGAGCCAACGTGCTTCTCCGTTCTGAACCCATGCCAGATCAGAGCTTCTCCCTGACAAGCAGGAAGACAGATATCAGGAAGACAGATATCAGGAAGACAGCAAGAAAAGACGTGGGGGGAGATGAGAAAAAATGAGGTTAGAGAGAGTGAGACAGGGGGGAAGAGACACAGGGAGCGAGAGAGAGAGAGAGAGAGAGAGAGAGAGAGAGAGAGAGAGAGAGAGAGAGAGAGAGAGTGAAGGGGTGTAGATAGAGTGAGGGAGAGGGGGAGGGGGTTGTGAATGTGG
>JAOYMR010000023.1:9000974-9024162 GCA_025802075.1 Tenebrosternarchus preto
CCCCCCCCCCCCCCCCCCCCCCCCCCCCCCCCCCCCCCCCCCCCCCCCCCCCCCCCCCCCCCCCCCCCCCCCCGTCTTTGCCAGATTTAGTGGGAGTGAGAGAAGGAAAGACAGGAAAAGGAACAAAGACAGTGAGAGACATTCCAAATTAAATTGGACTATAATTGAAATCAACATTTCATGAATTTTTAGTATATTGATTCTTGTTATTTTGAGAATCCTTTGGCAGTACAGTATGGTATGGTCATGCCAATAAAGTTCACTGAACTGAACTGAATTGAATTAAATTGAACTGGGAGAAAGGGCTACGGGTGTTATTCAATATTTTGTTGGACATCAGCACATCATGTCTTCATGCAAATGTAAACCAACATACATTGCAATCGTGTGCAAGCAGACCGGAGTGAATGTGTGTTTGTACGAGTGTGTGTTTGTACGAGTGTGTGTGTGTGTGTGTGTCTGTCTTAGAGGAGAAAATTCAAACTCCTCCTTTGTTTCCAAAGAGAACAAAGGACCCTGTGTGAGAGATCCCTGTCTGTTTAATTAAGGTGAGAGATTGTGCTAAAGTCAATTTGCAGTTTTCTGGAAAGGTGTGACCATCATGCTGAAATAGCACAGTTCTCACCATCCCCTCTTCCGAACTCTAAAAAGGTGCTAAAGATATTCCTAGAGGTGTCCTACGCTCTAATCATTTTATCTTCTTCCTACCTCTCTCTCTCTCTCTCTCTCTCTCTCTCATCTACAGTAGAAAATAGAGTCCACCAGTCGGCCTTTCACTCACACAAAACCTCAGCTATAAACGAGGGGTTGCTGGTGCTGTTAAAGCCAGGAAAGGGGTTCCGGAATGTCTCTATAGCGACTGATGCCATCTCTCTGGTAACCCAGGGTTCCGGAATTTGCATGATTGTTCTTTTATGTTGCTGAGGCGAGGCTGAGGGGGCTATTATGGTTATTGCGTATTGATTACAATAACCTTTGCCAGGCTGGAAGGCCCAGAAGCCGCCGCTATGATTGAAATGCTTCATCTGTGCACAGATCGATATGACATTAGAATTCGGCCCCCAAGCACAAGACTGTCTGGACCGTTACGATCCTCATATCATAGACACGGGCGATATGAAGATGATGCATGCACTGTGGTGCTATTTATCTTAGGACACAAAGCGGCCTCCATATTGAGGTGTGTAATGAGTTGGGGTTGGGGGGGGGGGTTGAGTCATTTCTAAGGTCACCTTGGTTGTTCAAGCAGGTAGCTAATCTTTCTGAAATGGAAATGGTGACACGTTTAGAGTAGGTCTGTGGCAGCCGTGAGCTTCTCCCACTGGGTTTCGGGTTCAAATCCCAGTTGTGTCATGTGTCACCCATGTCCGGAGTTTGATGGTGGCATGAATGACTCACTTTTTCCCACAGCAAAATGATGGTTGAGTAAACTGGGTGTCTGTGTGGGACCAAATTACACACACAGCACTCTCCAGAGAGCTTAGGAAAGCCACACAGCAACTCAAACTACTGACCCCACAGTTATATGCTTCAGTAAAACAGGGTTAGCCTTCGATGCGGTGGTTCTCAGAATTTACAAACATTTAAAAATAGAGGCATCCGCTGCTGTTGGGGACTGTACAACTACAGTAGAATCAAGCAAAAATGAATGAACAGATGACTCCACTCCAACAGATGTGACATCTGACAGAATGGTGTATGATTACATGGCTCCATCCCCATCCTCTCATAAACACTTAGCCCCTTTGGAGTGTACACTTGGAACATGCTAAATGAGAAGTCAAGGTCAGTTTGGCTTGTTTGGGACACACTCTGCTTCTAATTATTACAGACCAGAAACGATCAACCGCAGCCAGTGTTCCACCCTTCTGTCTGTGCGTGTGTGTGTTTGTGCTCATAGTTTGTGTTCAACAGAGGACATCTGTAATCTATTTTTTTTATCCTTCAATTATTATCAGGCTTAGAACTTAAAGGTTTAGATAACTTTGTCCTTTTCTGCTCTCAGTATGAATGCAAGGCAACAGAGGGAATGCTGTTGCTTTCAGGAGTATAACAATTGCTGCTTTGTTTGAAACAAAGTAGGAAACATAGCCTGGGCGTTTGTGGTTAGCTCGAGGCTAATCTGAAACACTCCACATGCACCGGCTAAAGAATCCGTGTTGCAGCGAGCAGCGGATTGGCTCAGCCGACGGGACCCGCCCTCTGCAGGAACTCGGCTTTATTTGCGTGGACGTCAGACCACAGAACCTCAGTCACATTCTGCTTTAACCTTCAGCCCATTTCTCACTGACCACAGCAGCACTTGTTGTTATTCTGTGTGCGAGCATTGTTGCAGAAGACAAGCAGTGAACTATAAAGCCGATACTCTGTGTGGTGAAAAACGCCGTCTCTGTTGGAGGAAACCTCAGAGTCAGGAGTCAGGACGTGATCAGATTCCACAGATGGACAGACGCACACATGAGCCCACGTCTGTGTCAGAGTGGAACTGCTCACGTTTCATACATCATGTGTTCTGTTATTTATTCAAAGCAAGAACTATACACACTTTTGGCTTGAGGTGCAGGGGAGAATAGATTTCAGACCCTCTGCACTCCTTCCACTACTAACAGCCACTCCTATACACACACACACACACACACACACACACACACAGCCACACCCTAGAACAAGCAGTATTACATCATCTACATTAACTATAAAAATAATCTCAAACCACCGACACAAAACGACACACGGAAAGGCCTTCTTCATTCAGCTTTTAGTCCAACTAACCTCATGACGACAACCTTCACCACTTCATTTCCATCCCGTGGAGGACATGACCGGTCCACTGTCAACACCGCAGTCAGTCGAGACCCAATCAAAAGAGTTGCTAAGCTTAAACTAACACCAGAGTGCAAAGTTACAATTCACCACCAGGTCACCAGTCTCACGCTGCCCACAAAAAGTTCGCCGTCTGAGTAAAGAGGAACGAGCAGCCAGAAATCTGTCATTCCCAGAAAAGCCTTTGATATTGCCTTGATTCCGGAGATGAGACTGATGGATATTCTGACAACTGGATGTCAAACATCCTTTAAGTCAAGAGAGATCAGAGAGAAGACATCTTGCCCTGCCCCACAGCCGTTGACCTGGCCAGTCGGAAAGGAAAACATCAATTACACGTCTCTGATTGGATTTCACTCGTGATCAGCTGACATTACAGCCTCTCTGTGATTCGTGTAGTGATAGAGAAAGAGACATAGAGGGTCTTTGAGGTTTCAGTACTGTCTTTATATATTCCTGTTACATTACTGAAGTCTCTCTGTGACCAAGAAACCACCTCCCCTATTCTACATTCCTGCCATTTTTCATGCTGCCAGGTTACAGAGTTTTACCAAAATAGCCCAAAAGCAAGAGTGCGAAAACAGTGTGGTATTTACACTTACACACACACACACACACACACACACACACACACACACACACACACACACACATCCCCCCAAAAAAGAAAGTTTGAGCAATAAGGCAGTATTTGGTTCCTAGGGTATTTCCCTGCTCTACATCAGCCTCTTATGTCCCTCACAGGACCCTGTGAAATGTATGTTGGTAATTTTTCTGGTAATATGATATGACAGCTTCGTCACAGATAAGGTCTTCAGGCGTTTCACTTAATCCTTGACAAGCAGACGGCAATTTGCAACATCACAGCCGACGTATCAGTTTATGGATTTAACCCATCTAGTGTTTCCATATATAGGAAATGACCCCTTGTAAAAATCACTGAAGACCAACTGGTTTTGTATCATGAGAGTATAAATTACAAGCAAATATTATTTAACCTCGGTCGAAACGGAACCATTGCGTTGAAGTGAGACAGACACACACCCACGCACAGACATGCGCAAACTTGCCCAGACACTAGGGTGCGCCACACTTCAGCACCTGTAGCCCTGACCCATAACCAGCACACCTGCTGAGAGCCGTCTCCTCACCTGCGCCAGGTGTGTTGATGGAACCACCGCATAGATGGTGTGACATCCAGCACACTCACCTCTGCATGACAGCGTTACACCATATGACAGTTCTATCACAGCTTGTGTATAAAAGTACCATTACAACCCCCCACTAAAATTGCCTTTACTTGCAGAGAGATGAGTAAAATACAGGACTGGCTAGCCGTAGAAAAAAAGGCTTCCTCCTCTTTCTTTAAAGAAAAGAACTGCCCAAAGAAACCTGAGACGAACTTCACATACAATGGATGAATTTGTTTGCCGTGCCTGTCTGTTGTCAGAGTGTAACGACTGCACTATAGAGCAACCAGTACTATATTAAAAGTTGCCGTTGAAATAACAAACAGAGAGAACCAATTTGAATTTCTCTCCAACTCGGAAACATAATCTTCAGCAGTGCCGTGCAACAGTGGTGCAAGAACGGCACTGTGTAACAACGGCATGAAGCAGAGAAAGTGAGAAAGTGATTTCTCTATTCAGAGAGTGGGGGTGGGGGGATGGGTGTGTGTGGGGGGGTGAACATGGAGACGTAAAGAGTCTGACGGTACAAAAGCAACAGTTTATTCAGAAACACTATAAGTGAAGCAGGAAATGTCGTCGGTATCCAGTTTCAGTTTCAGAGTCTCATCGATTACTGCTCTGATATCTCTTCTAAATAACACTGGCAGGTAGGTGTGTGTGTGTGTGTGTGTGTGTGTGTGTGTGTGTGTGTGTGTGTGCACGTGACTGTGTGTTGGTGTTTGTTTGTTGATGTTTGTTTATGGATAGGTAGGTGGTTCACGTGAAGTGCTGAAGCCCCACTGACTCTGGGCCAGTACCTCAAACACACCTGCCCCAGGTGAGCAGTCAGGCGGTGAGAAGGCTCTTGACATGGCTCTTGATGTGTGTTTGTGTGTGTGTGTGTGTGTGTGTTTGTGTGTGTGTGTTTGTTTTGAAACAGTTGAGGTGGCTGGACTGCAGGAACATTTCTCTTGTTAAAAGAAAGAAGAAGGAGGTGAAAAGTTGGGGAGTTATGCAAATACTGGCCAAGGTGAAACATGTTCTGCCTTAAAGCTCTGTGAAGGACTTTCCCCAAACAGGAACCAAACAAGGCACTAAAATCAATCAAGTAAATCAAACAGGAGATTATAATCATTACAGCAAGAACATTATAATTTAACCTGTCACACCCTCAAGTTCAGACATTCCTCCATCCAATGAATAAATCCTTATTTTTCATTTGCATGTTATTTCTTCATTAGGGAGCTCTCATTCCTAGTTAAAAGGGAAGTTCCATGACTGTGTGCCTTTGCTGGTGTGTCCTCGTGTTTCACTCAGAGACAGTGGCATCTGAACTTTCACGTTCCTTTTACACGCAGTATCTTAAAAAATGCACTTAAGGCTAAAAGCCACCAACGACCAGCTCAGGGGCGAAACTAACCAGAAACTAACTAGAGACTAACCAGAAACTAACCAGAGACTAACCAGAAACTAACTAGAGACTAACCAGAAATTAACCAGAAACTAACCAGAGCCTAATTTAGCACACTGGAAACCTTCAGAATCCAAGGTGGGTTTTGTAACACTACTGTCACAGTTTGGAGTCATTTCACGAAGTGCTAATTACATAACCAGGTTTAATAAATCATGCCAAAAACAACAACAACTTCTTTTCTGAAACCTTCATGTAGGACATGCAAATAGGAATTCAGTCTTGTTCAGTGATGTCTGCCCTGTTGATAATCTGATCATTCCAGGTCATTTTACTTTTAAAGTGCTAGAAACGTTTCCACCCTGTAGGACAAACCATCAAGGATGGATAACTCAGCATTCAAGTCACATCACATGTGTGATTTCAATTACTATCAAATTTACTTTCTTGTTTACAAAGAAGAGGAGCCATTTTCCCCAGCCACTAAAGCAACAGTACTAGGAGAATCTGAGCGCACTTATGCCCTGTGAAAAGTTCACCATTAAGAGAAATACTGATCTATAATCTCAGATCAGATTATTTCCGACACCATTGTTCAAATACTGATCTATAATCTCAGATCAGATTATTTCAGACACCATTGTTCAAATACTGATCTATACCAAATACCATTGTTCAAATACTGATCAGTTGTTTGCACAGATGCTAGTGACTGATTTATAGAAACTGGTATTAGATCGAGTTCATTTTGGGGGATGATTCAAAGTGCAATTATTTTTGTAGCACATAACATAACTTTTCTGCTTTTAAACCATTTATTATTACACACAGAAATGTATATATACACTGAGTGTTTATGTTCAGAAATAGCTATGTACTGCACTGGGTTATAATGATAAATGTGCTTGTATAAATATTAAAATTATTGCAATTTATAACTGGGTACATGCATGTCCTTTGCTTGTACATGCATATCGTTACAGAGGTGCCCTTGTAAAACATGCTGGCTTTGGTTAGGTAAATAGCCTGCTATTGCAATATGAACAAACACGTTTCATCTGAGATCTGCCCATCTCTCCTCACGCGAGGTCCTGTTTCCATTAGTCTCGGTGCCGGTGGAGAACAAGCTTGGATCGGATATGCTAATATTTATCACATACAGCTCACTGGTTGCACTGCAAACCAAATATGGTCTGCCAACGGACTCAACAACAAGGTGTCGCGTTAGCATGCGCGGAAAGTGCTCGTTAGCTAACAGCGAGAGTTCATTAAAAAGAAGATGCATCAGGTAGTTTATCAGAATTGGGTAACTTCATGAAATGGCAAACACGCAATTAAACGCTCGTTCTACTAAAGGTCTATAACAAGATCGCGCAATTATGTTTAATTAAGGTGCGCGTGATGGTAGCAGTTGGATGTTAAACCAAAAAAAATAAAAATAATAAAGAGACCTACACTTGGTGCAACAGCTCGTACTCTTGAGAAGACATCTTCACAACATTCAAAGAAAAAAACATTTTTAAGTTTAAAAATTTGTCCGCTCCTGCCTTCAACCTAAAACAAAGTTTAAAAATCATCTAAATAATCTCGACAGTAACCACACTGCTGTTATGGAGTTTTATTACTTGAACCTTCAACCATTAATAGGTCATACTGGCCGGCCACCGCGTGCTCTTTTGACTATATGAAAACTCTGACCGCAGACAGTACTGGGAGCATAATCGTGGAGGGGCCTCGGCCCCGGGTGTTTTTGTGTTGGGGTTGTTGGGTGTGGGTGGGTCTGTCGGGGGGGGGGGGGGTGTAGCGGCATTAAGATTTCAGAAGTGATATTAACACCCCACTATACAATCCAAGTTGGTTTTCTTTTCCATCCATTAAGTCGCCTGTATTTCTTTCTCTTCCTGTTCCAGTATCTTCTAGAAAGGCTTAACGAGGAATAGAGAACATTTGTTAAAAGAAAGGCGTCTACGCACCGAAGTGCAGTCGCGAGCGCAGCGCCGTCGTCTTATTAAAGAGCGCGTGCGACGTCAGGGCCTCCAGTGGCACGGAACACCTGCTCGCGCTGCTACACGCGAACATCGACGCACTCGCGCTCCTCTCCCACTGCCAGCTTCAGTATCTGAGCAATTAAGTAAGTGCTCTGCAATTTAGTGGATTTTTTTCACCCCACTGTCACTTCTGTTGACTATTCTGTCGGCTTCTTTCTCGTGCGCTCCTTGACGGCTCCTTCCGCCAGATAACGGAAGACGCCTCGGAGCGGGACGGAGCACAGCGCGATTAAAAAGGTTTCATATGGTTTCCCATTAACACGGATCAGCGTATACAGATACAGTATGTTGTTTTTAAGTGTTGCCTCCTAACAGTATCAGCTCAGACAATACACTGATAGAGTCTGCTGTGGAGTCGTATATCGCTTCCGTGGAGAAAGGCGTAAGCCGCAGTTTTAATCTTATATTAGCTAATAAATTAGCGTGTTTAAACTTGTGCGGTATTTGTACTGTATCCAAAACACAATTACCCAGCTGATGTCATATCCTGTCTTGATCGCTTTTACAAAAGGACGTGTCAAAGCTGCCAGGGCTTGAGTGATCGATGCTCATCGACGTGAACGTGCGTGCGGTTGGTTGGGCAGGCATGTTCAGGCACAGAGCTGTGCTTTTGAAAGGGCCTATTTATTCTGTGCTTCAACTTCAAAAATTCTAAATAAAACGAGAGCTCATTAATGGGTAAGGTTGTGAAAAGAGAGCTATTATCAGCATGCCAAAAAGTGATTCATGATAAAGCATTAACATCACAACTGGATTTGACCAATAATGTCTTAATATTTATAGTTTAGGTGTGTCCAAATGAAATAAATAAATAAATAAATAAATAACCTTAAATTTTATATTAAAATAGATCACCACCTTCAAACATATGTAATACTAATTAACTGTCATTATTAATTTGAGATTTATGTTTGTTCATCATTCCATTACACTGCCTTTAAGCTACTACTACTAACACACACACACACACATACACACACACACACATACACACACACACACGAAACTGACTGCTGGCAGAATGTTGGCATTGCTCTTCAGAATCAGTTTTCAGTTGTTATGAATTTGCAGATCTGTTCAGATTTCTTTTGTATGAACGTGCTAAAGTTTAAATAGCAGGCAACTGGCCAGTCCTTTTGCTTGAAAAAACATGGAGCTTTTTTTCTAAAACTAGAAACCAGCATGATGTAGTCATGTTGTCTTATGATCAGTTTGTATTAGTAGCAAACTATTAGTTTTTTTGTAATGCCTAAACTAACGTTAGGTCTACCTGTTAGGCAGCCATTAGACAAGTTTACATATTTTACAGATTACAGTGTGCTGATGTTGGAACAGCTCCTATTCCACGAGTTTTATTTGGAGAACTATAGGAAAATGTCAGAACTGCTGACAGATCAGCTCAGAACATTCACAAAATCAAAACCAGTCGGTGAAAAAGTTCTTAAATGGTTCACATCAGAATCCCACCTGTTGAATTGAACAAGACGTTTAGACACTCTAGACACCACGGCCTTGTTTTTACACAGGAACACTCGTGTGTTTTCAGTTTTGATTTAATGCCATTATAGAGTTACTGAGGAATTTTGCTTTCTAACAAAATATCGCTTTCAAATCCAGAACTATTTTAATTCATTAATTGCACATTAACCAAGTGAAGAAAATGGCCGGCAAAGTGGTGTGATCTTTAAAATGTCCAGTGACATTAAAGGAATCTTATCTTTTGCACCATCTAAAAATAAACCATGAGAACATGCATAATTACATGATATCGTACTCTTCCATGCATCAGTCTTGCCTGTCTGTCAGTCTTTCATCTGGTACCTTTGACATCTGCCAAGACACCACTAGACCCACAGGCCTTTGTGGCTAAGGCCCCCGGAGCTGTCTAATGCCTTGCCCGTTGATATGTTCCAAAACGTCTGCCAAAGCTCAAAAAAGCATCAGACACACATCTGCTCTCTAATATTCCTACAGAGGGTCGTTGGGGAAAATGGCGACTCGGATGCACAGCTGTCAAATAATGCTAGCGCTAATGGCGTTAAAGAGTGTGCTAGCATGGCCACCTGTGTTTCAGGGGTTCCTTTAGTCATACGCAATGAGACAGAGGAACTGACCTGCATTAATTAAGAGCTTTTAATGCCTGTGATACATGTCCATACCAACAAATTGCAAAGAAATATGAGGAGAAGATATTTCCTACAGGGACTGAGTTTAAAAAAAAGTGATCAAATATCATTATGGTGAAAGTAACTTGTAAAACTGCTCAGAAACATGGTCTAAGAAGATACTTAAAATTCTGTGGTTGTGTTGTTGTGTGTCTCTTAATGTCTTGCTAGGATCGTCACACTGTTGCTATGTGCCTCATTACTATGTCAGGTATTTAGGTGAACCAACCAATGATAAGAAAGAAATAAACAAATTCCACACTAAACGGCGTCCACAAACACTTTAAAAGATCCTTAAAAGTTCTGAGGCAATCCCACTGTAGCACAGACATTACTAACAGAGCAAGCTGTGAGATAATCCCAATATAACACAGACAGTACTAACAGAATAGCGGGAAAATTCAAACATCAGCTGCTTCCAAAATAAAAGTCAATAAAGTTCGAATGGAAGAACAGAAAAAAGGAGGGAAAGATCTGAAAGGAACAGACCTCGAGAAACGGTGGGTGAGGTGAAAGCGAAGCTGTTACGAATCGCCACGCTGACTGTCAGGACTTCCCCCATGTTTTCCGCAGGTTTATTACTTTAATTGAAGGTGTTTAATAATTTCCCAACTATTTTGCCTGCAGCTTGTAGCACGCATAAACGACGGAGTGTGTATACTCAGTTATGCACTTAACATTCCTACAGACCTCTTCATCTTTCATCCTCTCCACCGCTCTCAACACTCCCTCCACACACACACACGTAAACACGAGTGCACAAGCACAGACACACATATGCACACATACACATACACAGTATGTCACCAGCTCTACCTCCTCATGTTTAGAACGATTAGTGCTTTCTCTCACTGTATTCTTTTCTTTGTGTCTGTCTTTCCTCATTTCTTCTCATTATATCTTTTCTACTTTTTTCATTTGGAACATTCCTCTCTCTCTCTCTCTCTCTCTCTCTCTCTCTCTCTCTTTTGTATCAACTTGGCAATTTTTTTGGCAAGATCACACAAAGCCTAGAGCAACCACAATATGTCACGAGAAACAAATGTGATTACCCTCAACTTCCATGCAAAAACAAAAACATATTACATTTACACTATATTTACAATACATAATTTAGATCACCTTTATATTGCATCTTTAAAGTTCACATATGGAGCTGTCTCTGTCTCTGTCTCTGTCTGTCTCTGTCTCTGTCTCTGGAGTCCTGCCCTTTAGCACAGTGTCTCCAACTTGGTGCAGTTCCCTCTATTTTGTCTCGCTTGTCAAAAACTGGAAGGTCTTTTCTTGGTTTTCTGCAAGTGGGCTGGTTGCCCCTGGGTATACACACATGCAGGTATACACACATGCAAGTATACACATATGCAGGTATACACACATATGCAGGTATACACACATGCAGGTATACACACATGCAGGTATACACACATGCAAGTATACACATATGCAGGTATACACACATGCAAGTATACACATATGCAGGTAGACATACATGCAGGTATACACACATGCAAGTATACACATATGCAGGTAGACATACATGCAGGTATACACACATGCAGGTATACACACATACAAGTATACACACATGCAGGTATACACACATGCAAGTATACACATATGCAGGTAGACATACATGCAGGTATACACACATGCAGGTAGACATACATACAGGTATACACACATGCAGGTATACACACATGCAGGTATAGATACATACAGGTATACACACATGCATGTAGACATACATACAGGTATAAATACATGCAGGTATACATACAGGCAGGCTGACATACATGCAGGCAGATGTATATGCAGGTAGATAAATGTGTGTGTGTGTGCGTGGCCCGAGCAGCACAGTAACATGCAGGACATGAAGAACAGGAGAGACATGCCGAAGAGCGGGAGAGACGTGCAGAAAAGCGAGAGAGACGTGCCAAAGAGCGAGAGAGACATGCTGTTAACACGTCCCACTCAGACTAGCTGGATTCGGAGAACACACCTGATAGATGCCTTTCCTAAGCATGCCTGTCACTCATCCAGAGCAGTTCAACGTGCGGGACGACCTCCACCCCACCATCACCACTGGACCTCCCCTCACCTGCATGTTATTTGGACTGAGGGCCATTCTTGACAGGGCACCACCACTGACACGGTGGTGGTGGTGCCGAACTGGGCACAGTTGATCAGCTACTGTGGCTTTGCTGGAGTTTTTAGATGTCTCAGCGTTACCGGTGGGTTGACAATGGTCTGCAGCCCAAAAATACCCTGCCAACAGTGAGCGTGTGGTCAGTAAGTGAGCGTTAATGAAGAGCTGGAGGATGGCTAATCAAACCTGTGCTCAGCAAAGCATGAGATACGGGTTCCAGCCGAACATCTCCAAGGTTCTTCCCATATAAGTGGCTAGTGAGTAGATATAATGAGCGCCACAGGCATCAGCTCATCTCATCTGTCCCGTGTACAGTTGGGAGCTGACGCATGTCTGTGTGATTTGAGAAAAGCCCTCCAACACAAGGCCTCCATCCTTCCTCTCTCTTTCTCTCCCTCTCTCTCTCCCCCTAACCATCTCTCTCTCCCTAAATCCTCTCTCACTCTCTCACTCTCCCTAACCCTCTCCCTAACCCTCTCTCCCACCTTCTCGACAGCTTGCTGAGAGCTCTCGTCAGCACAGCTTCACT
This sequence comes from Tenebrosternarchus preto, assembly GCA_025802075.1. Classification (NCBI taxonomy): domain Eukaryota; kingdom Metazoa; phylum Chordata; class Actinopteri; order Gymnotiformes; family Apteronotidae; genus Tenebrosternarchus; species Tenebrosternarchus preto. The sequence goes on from JAOYMR010000023.1 coordinate 9,013,266, forward strand.
AACGAGCCACACCGCGTTGCCTGTTAGCATGTTAGCGCCTCCGCGCACTGATGAAGAGAAGCTCACTTCTGTGAAGGAAGGCACAACTGAGAAGAGTGGGTTCAGGTGTCCATCTCTCTCTCTCTGTCTCTCCCTCTGTCTCTCTTGCTCTTCCTTTTCCTGAATTTTTTATTTTTTTTTCTTTTCTCTCTTTGTCACTGGATCCCTTCTTTTCTAACATTCCAAAGAAAAGTGACAAAACTTTCCTTTCTTTGCTGTTCCATTCATCCCTTTCTTTTGGACCAGTCTTCTTCTGATTTGATATGATGTGGTTCCCTGCCGGTCACATACACGTGGGAGTTTGTGGACTGTTCCAGCTCGTCACTTTTAGAGATCAAAGACCATGAGGAGACAACAGTGCAAGATGTCAGCTAGAGAAAGACGGCTGCGTGAACTTTATCACTGACAGAGCTGATGAGTGAGGTCGGCTCCAGGGGAAACACGACACCGAGAACCTAACACACACACACGTCCACACACACACACACACACACACACACACATCCTCAAAAAACCCAGTGCAACTTCCTCACATTTTCAAAACAGCAGCTAAAAATAGACACTAGTCTTGTATCAGATAGAAGCATTAAACCACACCTCTACTTTCACAGAGAGGAAGACGGGCATTAGAGACTATGTATATATGAGGAAGCCTGCTGTGAGAGAAAAAGGCAGAGATAGAGTGTAAAATGAGATTAAGTGAGTTTGGGTGCGGTGACAACACCTTTCAGTCATCAGCAGGGAAGTAGGAAGTGGTCCCGCCCCATCTGACCTTTTGACACCAGGCTGCTAGCAGACATTTGAAAACAGGAGAAAAGATGGTTGACTACAGATATAAATATTTATCTCTGAAATCTAGGGACTGACACAAACTACTCAAATAATCACACGTCTATCAGTAATCCTCTCTCCCTCTCTCCCACACACAAACACTCACCTACTCTCTTTCCCCTATAGCAAAACACTCTTCCTGACAGCTAGATCAACAAACTCCCTTATCTGACCCAGATGCACAGGGTAACAATCAGGTACCTAGTGACATGCAGACCGAAAAACTGGAAAAGACATCAGTCTGTATGACACAGCCTCTAAATTTAACTGTCTAAATGCAATTCTACAAAGCTGAAACTTTCTACTCACAAATCGATGAATATTAAAACCTCTGGCAACATTCTACACCTCAAACACTTTAGGGATGAAGGGAGAAGGTTTGGTGGGGAGAAGAAAAAACCTTGGAGATCCACAGGAATGGAGGTGAGAAGGAGAGAGAGGAGAGACTTTCACTTCTGCCACCTTCATCAGGAATGCCAGCACAAGACCTGTGAAGGCTTGCCATCGGTTCAGTGGTGTGGAGGAGAGGGGGGGTGGGTTTCTTTAGCGGGACACGCCATCCACTCCTGCGCACAAGGGTGGCGCCGTTGAGCTTTTGTCACTGAAAAATGTGAGCAGTGAAAACGTTACTTTAGGGATTAGTGGGGGGTCGGCAAAAACTTTCTTGAGAAAAGCTCCATTCTCAGCAAACCGCAGAAGAAAGCTGGTTCTGTTTACAGACGAATTTCTGAAGGGTCCTGACATAGAGGACGGAGAGAAGAGATAAGAGGAGGTGAACAGAGAAGGTGTGTGATGGGTGGATGGAAAAATAGATGAGAAGCAGCAAAACTACTCTCCTGTGTGGAGTTAAATGAAGTGTACACGCTCTTTATCTCTAGACACATATTGTCACCGTCTTGAAAAAACACCTCTGAACTTCACTTACGACAGCCCTGACATGGGTTGTTTTTGCCCATTTCACAAACTCCAAGCTGACGGCCAGTTTCCTGCCCTCTAGCTAGGAATTTCAGGGCTGGTGACGAGAGAAATCAGAGCAGAACACCTTGGCGTTCGGTAAGGATTAGGTCAAACATTATGAAATTCTGCACAGTCATCTTTCCTCTTTTCTGTTCCATTTTTTTACGTACAACAGCAGCATCTGCGCTTGGTTTTCCTAATATATTGCCAGGATGAAAACAGAAAGAAGGAGAGAAGACAGGGGCCGTTGCCATCCACGCGAATATCCCCCCTTTTCTTTTATCGGTCATAAAGCAATATGAGCTCATCATGACCCTGAGGGCTGAAGTGCAGCACTTCGCAGGTCAAAGGTGAATATGGTCCTTGAAATATGACCCTTACTGGTAATAATGTCATGTGAGTCTCTTTCCTCTGCTTAGCCAATCCTGGCCTTTAGATAATCAAACAAGGAATGCAAATATACATGCCAGCAAAAACAACACCCTATCTTTGCATGTGTGTATGCAGTGTGTCTGTGTTTTCTTGCTGGGAGGCACGTACACATTGTGTGTGTGTGAAGGTGTGTCTAGGTGTCTGGGTATGTGTGTACATGCACACGTTGGAGAGAAAGAGGGAACAAATAATTTTTTCTTCCAGGAAACATGTCGCTCAGTAGGAACATGTGTGACCCAGGACATGGAGCATGTGACCTGCCGCTGAGGGTGATGGGAAAACTGGAACCACGTACATGCATAAGGAAATGTCATGACGTGAGGAATCTGTTCATCCGTTTTTTTTGTTGTGCTGGGAAATACAATAACAAATATGTAACAAATGTGGTTTTTTTTTTCTTGTTTGGGCTTCAAACATAACTCTATCACTTAATCGCAGTGACTCCTGTTCTCTGGTATAGTGCAACTGGAATGGGCCCCTACTGACTTGTCTACTGGGCTGAACGACCTCACAAAGTTCATCAGATCAAGTTTAACACATGACACCAAGGCACCACCAGCAGGTACTTGCAGAGATCCAGGGGGGCTGTTCTGAAGTAACCAAGCAGCAGATGGAGAAGCGAAAATTGGCCCCACTGAAAATCCTGTCGTGTGCACTCGGCCAACCTCCTCAGCATTGAGCAGAGAGACACGAGATCTTTATACTGGAATGATCATTTCTAATAATAATTCTGCTCAGTTATAAGCAACATGTAGCTGGATGGACCAGCTGTTGGTGTAGTATTTCAGATGTTTCTCATTTTCAAACAATTTTCTCATTGTTTTCCTTGTTATTGCTTTATTTTGTCAGCCAAAGGAGTTGAAAACCTAGAAAACTTGAACATTTTGTCCGTTATTGCTGCTAATTTGCATGCAAAGTCTGAGTGAAGATTTCTTTCAAGAGACGACACGCAAGACTAAAAACTCAACGTACCTTTTGGTTTGGACAACACAGCTTGGTACGTTTGGTCCACTCCTCCGGATGGTGACACACGATCGTACTGGCAGCTTTGGGTTCTATGGTATCACAAAATCAGCCAAGTTCCAACAGCGTGATGGGAACATCATCTGGCATCGAAGATTTGCGAATGTAATCAGGGAGCTACCATTTTGGCTCCAGCATTGTCTGTTGCAATATTCCTCAAAACGGAAAGCAAGGTTTTAATGAAACTACAGAGCTGTGGTCGTAAACTGTTAAAAGATTTGTGCAGCGCTCCTGTCCCGATCAGACGCACCTGCTTGCGCTAATTGCCCGTTCTGCAGAGGACCATCACCAGCTGGACCAGGTGTTTTATGGGTTGTGGAGTTTTGGCTTGGAGCTGATCTTGGCAATAAGAAGGTCTCCAGAAGGAGGGCAGGTGAACGCTCCTGTAGAGACACCAAACCATAGAGGAATGTTTGGCACTGGGTTTTGTGGTGACTTCAGCCAGGAGATTTTCTCTGTAGAGACTCTGTGTCCATCCCGGGCCTTAAGGAGAGGTCTATTGTGTACAACGTGACCGTAGTGTGTGTGGAGAGATTATTCCAGTTTCTGCCATGCACTTTTGCAATGCCACTAGTATGTACATTTCCTAACTGTTCTACCATTAGCAGTTCTTAGGTGCTGCACAAGAGTGACCTGTGTGCACTGTGTGTTGATAACCCTTACAGCTTAATGTTCAGCACTGAATATTAGCACTAAGAAACATCTGATTTTGTTTACAGTCTTTCTGCTATGGGCAACATGATAGATTTGGCACTAACATTAACTGTTTTAAATAAACACAGATGAACTTCAATGTGAATTCTGTTCATTATATCAAGAGAGTGAATGAACCGTCACACTGGCCTTTCTCAATAGTGATGAAGGTTTTTGTACCGTGCAGCCCTTTACAGGATGTGCTTTACAGGAAGCAGCTAAGATCCATTTGCCAGCGTTTTTTACATTTTGCAGTCAGTGAGTGAGGCACTCCTAATTTGCTAGGAAATGGCCGCACACACACACACACACACACACACTTTGTGCACAGGTGCTGTGTTCAGGGTTGTTTCAGAAGGCTGTGGTGCAGAGCTGAAAATGAATGTGCCCCATCGAGAGACTGACAGGTAATCTCACCCAGGCCCTTCAGGAAGAGGGGTGAGAGAGCATGTCTGAAAGAGATCGTTCAGCCTCCTCCTGCTCATCCTGTCTTCATTCTCTCATGCACTTCTTCTCGCCTTCATAGACATCTAATTGGAACGCTTCTATTTTCCTCTCTGCGCCTACTCTGACAATAAAACCAAGTGGTCTGGGATTTAAAAGATGCTCCAAAATCCAACTGCATGTCTTTTGACCTTTTGGATGTCCCGTAGTTCAAGCATTTTGGAGGTTTATGGTGTGTTGACCTACACATGGACCTGACACATTATGATCACCATCTCCATATCTCCATCACCTGGAGATCCAGAGCAGATCTGACCCCTGAAGACCAGCTGTGGTCTGCATGATAGATAAAGCATCTTCTAGGTTATTAATGAAGACAACTTTAAAAATGGACAGGTTATGGTTTAACAGGTCAGATGCTTTTATTTAAGGTACCAAGCCTTGCAGGCACACCAGACTGAACTGCTGGTAGATTTCTTCAGTGTTCTTCAGTGAAGGGAGAGGTTAGAGGTTAGAGGTTAGAGAACTTAATACTGCCAGCCTCCGATCCCCTTTTAAACGTGCTTTGCTGAACGATCGGCCCATTCAGGCAGCTCCATCTCTGGAGCCCTTTCTCGTTTTTTTTTTTTTACAGCGACATTTCACAAACATTCAGCTGCCTACACACTTCTTGGGGATGTCACTGAACGGCTGGTGTGTTCACGTCTTCTCACACACTGAATCTTGCAGACGTGAATAACTGAGGCTTTGTTGGCCGGTTTCATGATTAATCACCTGCTTCCTCCATCCAGTCCTTTATAATTCCTGTGACCCCATTATCAGTGCATTGGTCATAAACTCCTCTTTACAAACGTACATCCTAGGAACACATTAGTTGGCTGGTATCAAAGACTCACCTCAGAGATGCCCAGACAGCTATGGCATCATCCAGATGTCAGAAATTGTATCTACCTATGCTTCAAGCAACATTAGAGCAGTTCCTACTGCCTATGTTGAACAAAATTCTAGAAAATCAACATTTGTAAACTATATATATATATTTTCCCTCTGAGAATACTGACTAGCACTGAGCCTCTCGGCACAAATCTAAGCATTTGGGCCTTTTGCTTAAATACAGTCTAATTTTAGAGCTCACCCACTTCATATGTCTCACAGATGGCCTCTCTAATCAGGGCTTAAGACCCACATAAGACCCACAGCATGAGGCTTTTCCTTAAAATCAACCTTTATTCATTTTTCGATGTACTCCCTCCCACTTTCCCATCACATGCACGTGTTCATTTTTATGTCATCTTGCTTTTTTTTCATGCCAACACACACACACATACACACATACACACACACACAATGGGAGCTGCCTCCAGGACCTGAGCCAAAGGCATGGGAGAGCAAGTGTGTGTGTGTGTGTGTGTGTGTGTGTGTGTGTGTGTGTGTGTGTGTGTGGTGCTTCAGGGGGTGCCACTGATGAAACGGAGACAGTCACGCCACTGAGGGCCCGAGGAGCAAGAGAGCAGGCGAACAGGGGGCCCGGCGGCGGTGAACGCAGGGGCCACTTCATTACCCCAGAAGCCAGCCGTGCCCCCACCTCAGCTTGGGTATTCTCCACGCCCCTTCCAGAAAAAAATCACCACTGCACAACCAAACTGAGTGTACAATTTATGTAAACAAACAAGAGCTAATGCCATAATTTTGTGAAAAATGGGGGAAGCAGGGAAGAAACCCAGGAGAGGGAGAGGGGTGTCATTTATACTTCAAAACTGAAGTGTCAGAACAATGCCAAGCTGATTGGACGGCTTTCATTCCTCTGCCCCCCCCACCCCCACCCCGGCAGTTATCGGCTCGGCAAGGAGAGCGTGTGCATACCAGCTTTACATCACTCACAACTGGGCATTGTTCATGGAAGCGCGTGGCAGTTAACTTGGAAAATACAGACCACCTACAGTTCACCTGCGAGCCTGTGCGAGCGGCGGTATAAAACGCATCGTTAGCAGAGTGTTCCAGACAGAAGAATGTAGCGGAGGATTGTTAATAAGGAGGGGGCGAGGGGCCAAGGTGTGTTAGCGAGGGGAGTCTCTGCTTGTGTCTGTCTCCGCTTGATTTCGTGTGCTGTAGCCTGTAATTAGAGACAGTGAGAGACAGACAGACAGACAGAGAGAGAGGGGAGAGAAGGAAAGACTCTGTGTGTGCATTTGTGTGCATGTGTGTGTGTGTGTGTGTGTGTTGCATGGTGCTGCAAGACCATGACCTACCTTATTAATGATCTACCTTACTGTTCTACATTCATTGTTTAGAAGAAAAGGTTCCTAGACCTGAAGAAGAAGAGAGAAAACCAAGGAAACCAGAGCACTCTGGTTCATAACGTTCATCTGGTTCATAGCGGTGACCAACAAAAACATGAATTCCACAGTGGGGCCAGGAAACGAAGCGATCTCAATCAGGTAGGGGTCGGCACTAGATCAGATTGGTTACGGGCAGCTCAGGTGGCAGCAGGAGGTTTCCGCGACAGACGTGCACCCTGTCATATCACTGCATGAAGCGGTAACGTGATAATTCAGCATAATAGCGTAATATATGAAAGATCTGTGCAGTCCTGCAGTGTCCTGAGGGGTCCTGTGGGGTCTCGCCAGCACTGGCAGGGCCTACAGAGTGAGGCCTGCTGATGTAGGACCCTTGTCCAGGTGCTTGGTGCTCTATTACATTGTGCCTCTTTGTGTCGGCACGGTAATATCCACGTTCTCAGTTAAGATGAACATGGTGAGAGCATTCCGCTCTACTGCCCACCTCCTCACATTCACAACTTCTATTATTTCAAACATGTATGGAAGTGTCATCGCTTCAGTCTAGTTTCACTGTGGAGCTGTGTGTGTGTGTGTGTGTGTGTGTGTGTGTGCGTGTGTGTGCAGTCACGTTCTGTGTGTGTATGCGGGAGAATTCAGAGCCTTTGTGGAGGGGGGCAACACCTCTATTGTACAACGTAAAACACCTTGAGTCACTTATATTCACACACACACACACACACACACACAGGACTTTTACAGTCCGTTCTCAAAGGCATAGAACAAAATGAGAAAACATTTTCCTTTAACGTGACAGTTCTAAAATGCCTGGGCACAAACGCCACACACACACACACACACACACACACACACACACACACACACACAGCTACGTATGCATTTCTCAACCATCCATTCAACATTAAAAACCGACCCCTTCCCATTCCACAGTTCCAGAAAACACCCAACTCCAAACCGCCAGACTCCGATTAAACCTCAAGTTTACCTCCTCTGGAGAAAGATAAGATCCATGGGAGGAACTCTTGGCGCAAGGCTATTGTTACCGTGGCGACTGGAATGGCAGCACCGCAGTCGTTATTAGCGTTATCAAAAGAGGAGCTGATTACTCACTAACACCTACTGACTAACACAGCTGTGAGAACGCAGGACTCAACAGGTGCTCTGAGAGAGAGAGAGAGAGAGAGAGAGAGAGAGAGAGAGCGAGAGAGAGAGAGAGAGCGAGAGCGAGCGAGAGAGAGAGAGAGAGCGCAGAAAAGGGAGCGACAAAAATAAAAGCTAAGTGGGGGGAAAATGACTAATGTTCAGTGGAGCTTTTGATGGGGAAATGACCTGAGTAGGAAGCATTTCTGAAGCTTTTCACAGAGGGAACACTCTGGACACACTTACAGAAATGGACTGTCATTCTATATAATGTGTCCCAAAGTGTTTGTTTCAACGTATGCCACATACGACAGAGTCCATCACTGAAAAACAACCTCTGTTAAAAACACACGTTCATTAAAATAAAACACAAACAATACTGTCCCTGACCTCCCTTAACCTCAGGCTCTTCAGCGCTGTTCTCAGCTGCCTGCGCTGAATCCAGCCGGCCGACATCCTCTCTCCCTCATTAAGTCCCTCACTCCTGTCTTATTCATGAATCCTCCGGCACCTGCCTGGTGGTTTGTTCTGTCGCAAGGCAGTAATCAGGGTGTTGCCATGGCTCTACGGCGTCCGTCCCGTTCCCGATGCTGATTAGCGCCCGCGCGAGCGGCTTCTGTCGTTAGCGGTGCTCCAAAAGCCTGAGATAAGCTGTGCATGCGCCGCGGGTCGTCTGGGGGTCAGACGAGGCCGCGGAGGAGAAGCGTTGCCGCCCGCGGTCGTTCCGCCCTGCATTGTTCGGAGGAGGAGAGGCGGTGGAGGCCCGGGGTCTGATCAGCACGAACACCGCGTGGAACCCACGTTGCGTGGGATAGGAGTGGTGGGAAAGGTCAAGGGGTCAAAGCAGGGCTGGTCACCGGTGGTGTCGGAATGAGGTTTTAATGATGACACACTCGCTGTGTTTTCAGCAGTGTTCTTGGAAAACAATGACATTCCCTTCATGTGCGCGCGCAGACACACACACACACACACACAAAAAAAAACATTATATGCAACATACACAGTCATAGAGGGAGGGAAAGGCACATACAAGATTGTCTGTGCTGGAAGCCGTCATCAGCTTGAAGGCACCATGCGTGGGGGTTAATTACCACATCTTAATTCCCTTTGCTTCAGCCCCTAACCATCCGTAACCACTCCACCTACACAGAGGTGAAGCTTCACATCTCTCTATATTCACTCAGCTCATATCGCTCTGGTCTCACCTGCATATCTGTGGTCATATTTCAGGAGAGACCTTCGAGACAGAGCCCAAATGGTTCAACGATCTCTGAAACATCTGATGTCACATCATAATTCTTTTTTCAGGACATGCTGACCTCTCCACCTCCTTCTCTCTCTCTCTCTCTCTCTCTCTCTCTCTATCTCTCTCTCTCTCTCTCTGCCCACTGAGAGGTATGTTGCCACACCATTGTTCTCGAAGGGCAGTTGAAATAGCCCCCCCCCCCATCCTGTGCCTCCCTGGCTGACTACTTTATAGCCCTGTTTTGCCTGCAAGGGAGGAAGTGCCTGGGCGGTTTAACGTGCACAGGTCTGAGCTCAGGCCTTGGCCTGCTCCGCTAGCAGAGGCATCTCAGGACCGGGCGAGCGACACTGGTCTCAGGTCAGCGGTCCCTGCAGTGGCAGGCGGTGCAGCTGATCCCGTGTCAGACAGGCGCGTGAAGCTGTTGCGAACCCACATGACATCACATGAGATCAGATTAGCGCAGTGTGGGTGTGGAAGAAATGCCACGCTGGTTAAACATTGCTTTTTCATTTCGTTTGTACAACTCACTTTCTTCTTCGGGAAACGATTTAAAGGTAGGAGTGCTGTGGACACGGCCGTTACTGTGACCCCTCCTGCCGAAGCCCTTATCTGTCTGATATCGTAACATCACACTCACACAGCCCGTGTGTGTGGCCAGAGATAAAAACACTAGCCCATTGTGGAGAAGTGTTTGAAGACATGCCTGGCTCTCCCTGTGTGTTTGTGTGTGTGTGTGTGTGTGTGTGTCACAGAGAGAGAGAGAGAGGGTAGAAAAAATACTAAAACACAGTAGGGTAATAAGATAAGACATGATAAACAACTGCATTCAGAATCTGACAGACAAATCACTGTTTCATAAGTTATTTAAGTTTGTCATTATTCTTCCTCTGCTTTACTTAAATTACCCTCTCGATTTAATAAAGTGAATCTACTTACCTATTCATGAGCATCAGAGCGTTTCAACTTCAGGATTGAATGAATATTCTACAAAAAAACTAAATTCTCAATGCAATTCTGCTTATTCTCACCACATTTTGGAGTTGGTTGAAGCTGCAGTGACCTGTGACCTGCAGTGACCTGTGACCTGCAGTGACCTGTGACCTGCAGTGACACGTCACTGAAAAAGGCAAGACAAAAACCCTGAATCAAGGTTAGTGAATCTAGTCCGGAGGAACTTCGACCTGCGTGGCCCAGACCTTGGGCCTCCTGTCTCCTTTGTTGAAGCTCGTAACAGATTTATCTCAGTGTGTTGAAGCTTGTAACAGATTTATCCCAGTGTGTTGAAGCAGGTGGGTGTGTCTGCCTGGTACCAGCGTGTCACCCGGAGTAAGAGGTCAGCCGCGACAGGTAGGCATTAGCCTGCCGCTAACCCCATTCTTTCAGCCCTGAGCTGTGACCGATGACCCTCCCCTCACAGCCGTGAGGGAGATGGAGGGCAAGAGATCACGGGGAAGGGGATGTGGGGCTCGCCATGGTAACACCTGCACCGCAGGAGATTAGAAACCCAGGAGCTCTTGCTGGGGTTCGATAGTGGGAGACAACACTCTCTCTCTTTCGCTCTCTCACACACAAACAGAAAGAGAGAGAGAGAGAGAGATAGAGAGAGCTGCTCTCTTACTTAAAATGAATTATAACTACTTGTGAGCAGTTGTTTTTTTGTTTTGTGGTTTGTTGGTTTTTTTTTTTTTGGGGGGGGGGGTGTTATAATTTAAAAAAAAATCTTTTATTTAAATTTAACATTTTAAAAAACAAAAAAATTTTAGATTTTAAAAAAAAATAAAATAAAACCATACCA
>JAOYMR010000023.1:9046585-9062997 GCA_025802075.1 Tenebrosternarchus preto
GCAGAAGGATAGTGTCTTTATTAGTGGGCAAACAAAGAAAATCAGCAAGGGATCAAATACTTCTTGGACTCACTGTACACGCTTGGACACACACACGCTCAGACATACACTCAGACACATAAACACACACACATGCACTCCTGCATACGGCTGTCTCTGCCACCAGATCACACGTAGAAGAAAACACAGTGGGGATGTGTGTGTTGGTGTCTGTTGTTGTGTTTGGTTAGTGTCTGCGTGTGTCTGCGTGTGCACATACACATGCACGCATGTGCACACACCCTGCACACACACATATGAAACATTAAAGAGAGTGTGAGTTCCATTTGCATTCACAGCCTTGTCAAAATATTTGACAGATATTTAATAATGTCATAACTTAACATGTTTTACAGCTGTCAGAATCAGGCCAGGGTTGTCCGACAGGGTGTGTGTGTGTGTGTGTATGTGTGCATGTGTGTGTGTGTATGTGTGTGTGTGTGTGTGTGTGTGTGTGTGTGATATTACTTCCAGACTGTAGTAGGGTAGCTAATAAAGCATTTCAGTGGCGAAGCATGTGGCAGAGGTAAAGCCATGATTTAAGTGTCAGTGAAGGTGAGAATCAGGCATGTGTGTGTGTGTGTGTGTGTGTGTGTGTGTGTGTGTATGTGTGTGTGTATGTGTGTGTGTGTATGTATGTGTGTGTGTGTTTGTGTTTGAAATACCTTTGCTCTCAGAATTGTGTACTTACTGGATTACTGGATTCCATAACCTTACACCATACTCACTCCATAACTGATTACCACACACACACACACACACACACACACACACACACACACACACACACACACACACACACACACACACTCATAAACTTTAATTCTTTACCCAGGAACACACAATGACCTCTGAAAACAGTTAGTAATAAGAACAGACCCTTACATGAGTGTCACGCTTCTCTCCCACTGAAACCTGGAACAACATGTTAAAATGAGATTATGGGTTTCCTTAACTTTGCCTAATTATCTTTCATTATGAAGGAAAATGCTTTGTTCTCATTGGTGGTTACGATTTAAAGCTACAGTCTGTGGAAACAGCGCTGATGTTTCTGAAACCCCGAGGGAAATGTTAGAAGTTTTCCCTTATACACCTAAATCTCCATGCACTAGCAGAGCAGAACAGTCAGCAATAACACATGTAATAACTGCTAATGTGGTGTTGTATTTACTTTCTTTAGTTCTGTATTCAGCTAAACCTCAATCTAAATTATTTTACTTTAGGACAGTGTTAAATAACTACAATTACATTGCTATGTTAAATGGAAAATAATGTGAACAAATACAGTCTTGCATGTCATTCCTAGTAGTGCAGTTTTTCTCATTATTCATTCATTCATCCATTCCATTTTATTTTCTAGAGCCCAAATCACTACCTGCAGATCACAGAGAGCCTCACACTGTAGTACCTGACTGGGATGATATGGTGGAGGGAGAGAGTCACAGAGAGAGAGTGTATGGGTCAGAGAGAGTGTGTAGGAGTCAGAGTGAGGGACTGTAGGAGTCAGAGTGAGGGACTGTAGGAGTCAGAGTGAGTGTGTAGGAGTCAGAGTGAGTGTGTAGGAGTCAGAGTGAGGGACTGTAGGAGTCAGAGTGAGGGACTGTAGGAGTCAGAGTGAGTGTGTAGGAGTCAGAGTGAGTGTGTAGGAGTCAGAGTGAGGGACTGTAGGAACGATAAAGATAAAGCAGCAAAAAAAGGGTGAGTCATACATTATAAGTACTTGCCTTCTCTCTTTTCTTCCCTCTCCACCCCCCCCCCCTCACTTTCTCTCTCTGTTTTCTACCTGTCTCCTCTCCCATGGGAATCCCATGACTAATCAAAACCATTCTCACCCCTGAGGTGTTAATGTGAGAAGGTGCATTCAGGGCCCACCTTTGACCTTTCTCAAGCTCCTCTGCTATTTCTTTTTACTTGTGCTGATTTGTCTTTGCTGTAAATACACACACACACACACACACTCACACACACCCTGTATGTGTATGAATGTGTGTGTGTGCTCATGTGTGTGTCTGTGTGTGCGAAACGAATGTCATGCGTAATCCCACTGTGACTCTCTCATGCGGTGTCCACTTAAAGCTGCTCTCTGTGGGTTGGGCATTTCATGCTACTTAAAGGCGTGAAAAACCTCTTTCCTCCAGGTGTGTGCCAGGCGTGCCCATGGGTACCATCAGCCTGGTCCTCACTGGGCAGGAAGGCTGGCATGGTGCCCACCTTCCCCCATGCACCATCCGTTCTAATTCACACGGTTTTCATGACCGTCAGAGCAGAGACGAGTTGGTCTTCGTCTGTTCACATGGAGTTACAGCAGAAGTGGAGAAACATCTACTACACCAGTCCTGAAACTGCAGTGAACTGAAAACGTGTAACGGGTAACTGGAGAGTGAGACGGAGCCCTGGAGTTCCCGCTCCAGACGGCTTCGCCCGTCGCCTCGATGTTACACGCTGCTCTGTTACCACGGTCCACACGCCTGACAGCTTTCTTAGCTTCTGTTATCATGTTCCTTGGCAGGAAGGCATCACTGTAAGAACAGAGAGTGAAGCAAAGGAAACAGGATGAGACAGGCTGAGAAAATGAGTTGGCCAACGCACACACAAACAAACAAACAAACAAACAAAAAAAAGCATTAATATCCAGCAGTAAAAAAAAATATGGAGCTATAGATGAAAGGATGGAGAGCTGGAGGGTAGAAAGCGTCTTTAGACTCATCTCGCTTCTTCTTTGGAGATCCATGAGCACATTTACAGAGTTTCTGATGGAAACCTAAAACAAGTAACACAGCCCAAGCTGGAACAGTGTGGCACAATGAGCCAGCATTCTCCTGAACTATCTGAATAATGAATCAGAACTACGGGTCAAGGTAGGGTTAAAAGTACCTTAATAAAAAGAGGGAGTATTAGAGAGAGAGAAGATATGCAGAACGTTGTGTTCATGGAGTCCTGGAGGCCTAAAATTCAAGTGAATAAGAATTTTTCAAACTTCAGTTCACAGTGAAACGTCTGGTGGAAGTGCTGTACTGGAGTTAGCATTAGCTTTTCAGTGGAGAGAGTGTATATGTGTGTGTGTGTGTGTGCGTGTATGGCTTCTTCTAAAGAATAATAATAATTATGTATATATCATATCTGATGTCATTTCCACATGAAAACCGAAGCATGCTCTAGGACTCTCTGAACAGAAGTATGCTCTATGACTCTCTCAACCGAAGTATGCTCTATGACTCTCTCAACCGAAGTTTGCTCTATGACTCTCTCAACCGAAGTATGCTCTATGACTCTCTCAACCGAAGTATGCTCTATGACTCTCTCAACTGAAGTATGCTCTGTGACACATCCAAAGTATGCTCTACGACTCTCTCTACCCAAGTTTGCTCTAGGACTCTCTCAACTGAAGTATGCTCTATGACTCTCTCAACTGACAGCAACTGCAATACGTACAGTACATTTTCATTTTTTAAACATTTTTAATTAGAGATATTTTTATTTAATTGGAAATGCTTTAAATATTTTAGATTTTGCATTTTATTATTGTTATTAGTAGTTTATTAATAGTAATGGCAATACTACTACTACTACTACAATAATAATAATAATAACAATAATAATTGTAATAATAATAATAATAATAATAATAATAATAATAATAATAATAATAATAATAATAATCATTTAATGCACACTGGTGCACAAGATGTATCACAATTATTTTTCTTACCACAAGCTTTTATGAACACCGATCAGAAAACAAGAACCTTCTCTAAATTCCTGCAGCCCTTCAAACTGAATTCCCACGCCTCTGAAAATAGACAGGCTCAGACTAATGTCTCAATCATCACTTTAACTACGAGTCACTCACTGAGGCCAATTAGAAGGCTGCTTTTTTTTCCTGTTGTGTTTTCAGTCTTGTTCATCTGAATTCCATGTTGTGGTTAGAAAAGTTCAGAACAGAATAAAGGTTTGAAACCTGCTTTGAGGATTTAGGGCTTCGTTACATTGTTATTGCCCTGTCTACAAGGTCAGAACAGTCTGGTGGAGGTCAGTTACTGACTGTGTTTCGAAGTGACAGATCTCAATATAAGGATTTGCGGAACTGATCACAAATCAGTAATTTACCTGTAGAAGTACATATAATCTCACAATGACAAATAGGAAATCTTACACTGATAGTATATTCTGGTCTGAGTATAAATTCACTGTTGGTTGGTGAATTTTTAGCTATTTCAAACAGGGACAGTAATTTTGTTTACTGCTGAAACCAAATTGGTTTTCTGTAAACAATTTATTTGACATTGAAGTTACTCACAAACTCATATCTGCTTTGAAGAGTCAGCTTTGTCTTTCTGATGTAGTTGTCTTTGCCTATAAATTGTCTTTATTCACATTCTCTCTCTTGACCAATACTGAAAATGATTTAGCTAGAAATCTCAGTCATTTGTTTTCAATTGACACTGCTTGATCTGGCACCATAAATTTGTTATATTCTCTGAGAGTTGAAAGGTCTTTTATAGCATCAACACAATGTATAAAAACACACTGTTTGGATCGTCAGTCTCTGCAAGGGTCTAACCTCACTCTGTCTTGACTGAGAACCACAGCTTCTCTCTCTCTCTCTCTCTCTCTCTCTCTCTCTCTCACTCTCTCACCCAAAGTCACTTACTTGTGGCTGTGAAAGATGATAACACTGATCCTATTGTTTCTCAGACAGTAAATCACCACTTTCAAAGAAGTGTCCATGTGTGTGCAGTCTGTCTTCACAGAAAGCTTCTCACATTTGGTTTGCATGTCTGCAGTGGGTTTCTCTGGGTCTGATTCTCATTGTCAGTGTCTATTCAAGTGCTCCTCCATTTTTTTCTAATCTCTGAATCTTCTTCATTGTTTCCGCAGATGTTCAACACTCTGCTTCCTCTCTTCCACTCTCGTTGACTGTGTGTGTGTGTGTGTGTATATCTGTGAGTATATTACACGTGTGTCAGTCAGACTTTTGGGTGCTTTAACTATTGTGTTTAGATCACATGCGTGTTTAAGCGTGATCACATGCGTGTTTAAGCGTGATCAAATGCGTGTTTAAGCGTGATCACATGCGTGTTTAAACGTGACGCTAAATAACATCTTAGGGGAAACTCATTTCTATTAACACAGCTTACAAATGGGGGGGGGGTCATAACTAGAAACACATGCTAGGAGAGTTTCCATTTTACTACAGAAACGGTGAGCTGTGTGTGAAAGGTGTATTATCTCCTAAATCCACATACCAGACCTCTACAGACCTCAGACCTGTAGGCACTGCACTAGGAAGCCTTCAGGGACTGGTTCTCCTTTGCTGACCGTTTGCCACGGATTCCCCAGCACAACATTTCTGTGGCTCCACTTCCCTTGTGATCTTGCAGCACCTGGTCTCTGCCAGAGCTACTTTCCATCTAAGACCAGTATGTAGCGTGAGGAGTCGCGTCACACTAACACATCTCCCAGCAGCCTGGAGCGGAGTAAGACTGGTGATTCATCACTGCTCTTCGCTGGACGGCAGTGTAACGTTCGTCTGCTTCTGTCCAACTGTTCTTGTCGCTGCGCTGGTACTGTTTCATGTGCCAACGTAATCAATTATGCACAAGTGAAGGCGCCAGTCCAAGGGTGGTGCACATACACATAATGCATTTTGTTTGTGTGTGTGTGTGTGTGTGTGTGTAAATCAGAGGCCATCGCTGTAAGCAAACTCTCTCCTTAAATACCCTATTGGCTCCGTTGTTGCTCTAAAACCCCAAAGAATCTGATCATAAAGCCACGTTTGTAAAGCTGACAGACGCTTCGAATTGACAGTGATCCAAACGAGACTCACCTGTGCCCAACGGTTTTATCATTTAACGGTTTTATCATTTTCTGAGCGCTTCTTTTAACTATTTATTTATTTATTTATTTATCTATCTATCTATCTGTTATTTCTGTGTGTATATTTATGTATTCCCTCTCCCTCTGGTATTCACTCCACTGGCTGTACAGGACTGAAAAGGGACCAGTTTTTCATTTGGTTGTGCTTTCTCACATGCACACAATTAAGCCTCAATAGATACTTGTACGGAAAAACTCCACTTAACCAGAACTCACGCAGATCTTCATGTGCTACAGACGTGGCAGAAGCTTGTGGCAGTGGTTTACTGGTTCACTCCTGAATGAGTCGATCACCCAGCGTGTAGAAACTCGTGCTGCTGAAACACACTGGTAACATCCAGAGTTGAAGATTCACTTTCCTTCTCTCATGGAATTACGGAGAGGATCTATTAAACTGAGCTTAGTGTGGAAAGACCTGCATACATTTACAGCACAAAGAACTTAGTGGGCCGAAAGGAAGCCTGCCAGCATGCTGGTGTGGTTCTTTAACCCAAGCTGTACACACACACACACGCACACACACACACGCACACGCACACACACGCACGCACACGCACACACACACACACGCACATACATACATACATACATACATACATACACACACATGCACACGCACACACACACATGCACACACACACACACATGCGCACACACGCACGCACGCACGCACGCGCACACACATACATACACACACACACGCACGCACATACACACGCACGCACATACACACACGCACGCACGCGCACACACACACATACACACGTATGGACACACATTCTTTTTCTAGATATTCAAAACTAGAATACAAGCACCAGGATGTTGAGGAAGATATAATTGATAGGTTGCTGATATATGCTAAATGTTTCTGATCTTACTTGTTAAAATTCTATGTACTGACTTTAGATTAAGACACTTTTGACCTTTGGTATTAGCATCTTTTGTGCTGGGAAAACACAAGTGTGCGCACACACACACACAAACATAAGCTTTTCACAGAAAGTTACTAAACTAGTTATGGTTTCCCATGAGACACTGGGTTTACAGCCGCAAGGCTGAAATGGATTAAATATCACCACAGAGAAAGCATTTATTGTAGCTTCAGACGTTAAATGTGCAATCTAAATATTTTCAGAGTGTTTTGAATTTAAGATAATCTTCTACAGCGTTCGTGGTAGTGTCAAAAATACACACACGAAAAAGAACGTCCATAGAAGAAATGTGTAGAAACCATAGGCAGAAAGCATGTACCACACACACACACACACACGCACACGCGCACACACACAAATGTAGGCCTACTTGCATGCCCACATATGCTGGATTGCACATCAACACATATGCGCCCACACACACACACACACACACACACCAACACACCAATGCCATTTATGACATGTGTTCTGGGTAGTTCTGTGGCCAGAAAGCATGTGCACATTTACCAAATTTACAAATGTTCCACGACCTCATAAACAGTCCCATCATTAACAGGTTTCATAAGGAACTACTTCTGTTCCAACAACAAAAGACAGGGATTTGCTAATCACATGGAATTTGGGGATGTGTTTTTCCAAGCCCTTGTTTAAATAAACCATGCACAGACATCATATGCCTAGAAGAGAAACTGGACTAGAAGGAATAGATTTTTTTTTTTTCTTCCCCCAAAGCAACCGATTTCAGCCTGCGTGGCTCAAACAGATGATCCGGCACCCAGATAGTGAAGTCTGTGCCCCACTCTGGAGTCTGACCGCAGGCGAGACCAGACCCCACCCACAGCCATGGATCCGGTCTGGTCATACGAAGTGTACAAGTCTGAAAAGACTCATGCGAAGGGTTAACTTTGACCTACGACTGAACCACGAGCTGCGCGAGGGAAAAATCCCAGTCAATCAGATCCATTTCTGCAAATACTGACCCCCTCCTGTGATTCTGTGATTAGGCCTAAGTGGGAGGAGTCCAGGAGCACTAGCATATCCTTATCTGTTATTAGTAGCTACTGTAGCCACAGTGAGGGCTGGTATGCAGTGGAAGATGGTTTTGAAATATGTAACAAGATGTAACAGGATATGAAATGTGTAACAGAAACCAGAGTGTGTTCACATCCCCAGGGTGTAGCTGAACCATAATGAAATGGTACAAAGCACCTCACGGAATACAACAGTTTTACCAGACACTGCACACCAACACAGGTGTGTGTGCATGCGCGCACGGGCACACACACACACACACACACACACACACTCACATGCCTCCCTTTTCCCAAACCACTACCCACTGGGAACAGCTATTTCCACTTTTCTAATGGTTCCAGAGTTGATGTGAATTATGTTGAGATGGCATGAAAATTGGGCCTGGAGCAGAGACACTTTTTTTTTTTGTACCTTTTATAATTGCCATGATATTCTTTATTACACACACAGTGATGACATCAAAGTACTGATTTCACAATTACTGCAGGGCTAACACTGTTCTAAATGCTCAGGTGCTCTCCACTCTAATAAACAAGTGCGGTGCTGTGCATTGTTATGGCGTGAGTATTAAATAATGAGGGATGAGGATCCTTATGTAAAGTGTCTTTTAACAGGACGTAAATGCTTTATTGGGTTTTTACTCAGAGACAGTAATGGGAGTATCTGTTGGCTAAGAGGTAGGAGGGATCGTAGAGGCATTGTGGGTAAAAGTGTGAGCAGGAGGTTTTGGGTGACACTGCATTTGTGTGTGTGTGTGTGTGTGTTCATGTTTGTGTGCATGTGTCTGTTCACGTGTGTGTGTGTTCTCACATTTGAGTGCGTGTGTGTTCACATTTGTATTTGTGTGTGTGTTCACATTTGTGTGTGTGTGTGTGTTCACATTTGTGTATGTGTGTGTGTTCACATTTGTGTATGTGTGTGTGTGTGTGTATGTGAGAGATACAACAATGCAGTCAGGTCTAAGATTCCACTGGTCTTCCACTCTTAGTGACAGGTTCCCACACAGTCCTGGTAGTTTAGTGTCCACAAATACACACACGTACGTACGTACGTACACACACACACACACACACACAGATATGTGAATTCATTTGGTGTTGGGGGCTATGTTAACTGTATGTTACTCTAATATTACAGGAAGGTTCTAGGTGGAGAAGATGATGTTTCAGTTTCTCATTCCTAGAGGCATTTCTAAGTCAGAGTGAGAGAGTGAGAAAGATGGTGAGAAATGATAAAAGATGAATGAGAGATGTGTGTATAAAAGTGAGAGTGGGTATAAAAGTGTGAGATTGAAAGTTAGAAAGAGAGTTAGAGAGAGAGCGAGAGAGAGAGTGCAAGAGAGAGAAAGAGAGAGTGAGAGAGTACCATCACCCAGTATTGAAAAGAGAACAGATGTTTTCATTAGTTAGAACAGTACTAGGAAAAAGCCCATAATGCTCTACATGAGAGAGGCACAAATAGCAGCGTGTATACACGCACACACACACACACACACACAGAAGAGGAGATACTATTGTTATTATTGTTAGCCATAAAGGCCCATAGCCCCTCTGACATAAAAAAATACAATGGGCATTTGTTCTCATTGTTAGAAGAGGAGATTGCTCACTCTCTGTCTTACACACACACACACACACACTTCTGTACAAGGTGATGAGATCATCTGTATCAGTTGCAGTGTGAGGAGGTCGACATACAGGTGGGGTAGTGTGAGTCTATGTTTGTCAGGGAATAAACAAATAAATAATGTCAGCCTTCTTAAAAATGAACATCGTTGAGATTCACTTACAGCGATTGTACACACACACAGATAAAAAAAAATCAGTAAACCCTCGTCATCTTGAAGGAGAGACAGTCTGTTGGTTTGTGGACGTGTTTTTGTGCATCTGTGCTTCTCAACGTTAGACCATCTCTTCACCGGCTACCAGCCACCTGGTTGGTCTTTGTATGTTCATAGCTGAAGCAGAACAAACCAGAATTGAGTGCAATCGACTCTCATCCTTGCCAGCTTCAACCCCCACCCACCCTCCACCCTCCACATCTTCAGCCAGTGGAGTCTGGGGAGGGAGATCTGCTTGCCTGCCGGGACGTGATGGTGTCGCCAGCCAAGCGGCTCCGGGTTCAGGACCGGATTCGAGTCGAATTACATCATGTCTGAAGTGAGCAGTGTCACGACTGCTGTGATGGCAGAACCAAGGCGTGTGTGCTGGGGCCAGGAGATCGGCCTGTCAGCCCAGCGAGGTGCAGATGGTCACCTAGGATTCCAACAGAGGACATGCTCTGTGGACACACTCTGTGGACACACCAGTGAGGACACGTTTGGTGGACACACTCTGTGGATACCAAGCGCACAGCTGATTTAGGAGGCAAATCCTAAAAAAGATTAAAGAATGCTTCTTGTAAAGGAAAAATGTCTAGAATTTCAGTGAACACGTACTAAAGAAGACAAAATATCTAGGATTTCAATGATTACATGACTTAAAGGAGACTGGTCTGCTTAGGATCTCAGTGATCAGGTAAAACGCTACTGACCCCTGCTCCTGTCTCACCCCTCTGTCTCATGCTACTGACCCCTGCTCCTGTCTCACCCCTCTGTCTCATGCTACTGACCGGTGCTCCTGTCTCACCCCTCTGTCTCATGCTACTGACCGGTGCTCCTGTCTCACCCCTCTGTGTGTGTGTGTGTGTGTGTGTGCCCACAGCAAATCTCATAAATGTTTGCATATGAACAACTGCACTGACTTCTTTTTTTGCTACAAAAGAGGTTTGAAATAACAAGAGGACTGAGATAAATGAGAGAGAAACAACCTGTTATGTGCTCACCCATTTTAACCTTCAATTTCCGTAATAACGTTTGATAGCACTAGTTTGTGAACACCACAGATGAAAAAATAATGGTAACAGAGAGTGAGAAAGACAGAGAGGTTTATAGAAAAAGGTTTAAGGGTACTTTATTACTGTTACCATTTTACCATTAACCATCAATGTTCTACCAGTGAGAGCACACAGTGCAGTGTGTCTCTGTCATGGTTGAGTTACACCTGCCCTGCCCTTCTGCTGCCACCCTGGTCCTGCTATTGCCCCCCTGGTCCTGCTGCCACCCTGAAGGAAGGAACTAGCTTGAAGATCCCACTTGATGCTCTGACTGGACAGTGAGAAGAAAATCTCGTTTTACATTTACATTTACGGCATTTAGTAAGCAACTCTTAGTGGCTTACAAAAGTGCTTTGTCATCTCATTCCCTCCTCAATACATTTATGGATTAAATAAATGTAAAAAATGCAGCATTTATGGAAATTCTGTGCAGCCCTCTGTAGAAAGCATGGGCAGAGATACCACCATAGAGAGAGAGATGAAGGAAGAGAGACAGAGAGATGGATAGATAGATAGAGAGAGAGAGAGAGAGAGAGAGAGAGAGAGAGAGAGAGATAATCACTTCTAAACTTCTCAGAAGATATATATTAAAATGACCCGGTTCAACACAATTCAAGTTCACAAAGCCAAAACCACATCTCACCATCTCCCCACAGAAAATCACTTACTACTTCAGTTTTCAAGCCATTGGCTACCTTTTGCTCAAATGGAAAAAAAATACAGAGACAAGGCAATCAAAGAGACAAAAGCTTTGTAGAGGATGTCATCCTCAATGACAAAAATACATCCGCAAGAACTGTCCGCATTCCTCCACTTAACAGCAGTAATTACACCATTCTTGACCCTCAATAATTCAGAGTTTCAGCTGAAATAAACAACTCTGTTCTCTCTCACTGCTTGTTCTGAACTGTCCCACATCACTTTGTTAAAAAACGTAATTGTCACAAAAGCAAAAGGCGCTAACGTTTTAAACACCTACGATGCTTCTGCCTTTACTGGCTTTGTTCTTTGTCAGTGCGACCATCAAACTCAAAATCAGCCGTCTGTGTGGTCGAAGGGTAGGTGTCCCATTCTCCTTACGATGAAAAGGGGTCTGGGTTTGGCCTGCTCTCGTCCTGACCACACACGGGAAGCGGGAGCCAGGAATCCAAATGCCGTCTGGATTCACCCTTGCCGACAGCTCATCGTAATTCCACAATTACTCTTCGTTATAAATGTCAGATGCTACAGTGTCGGTTATACTAATGGTGGGTGTTTCGAGAGGATGTCTGAGAAGCCTCAGCTTAATCCTTCTCCTTGGCCTTACTGAAACGCTGACACACAGTGAGCTTGGACTCTGTTCCAAAGATCTCAGGGTGAAAGCATTCACAAGCATAGATACAGTTTACTGGGTTAAAACACCCCATTTTACATAACATTTAAAAACCCACAGATTTTTTTTTTAAGTTCGAAGACTTGGGTACATTCAGAGTACATAGTCCATCTTTTTATATGCATAAACTAGGGTCCTGCCTACTTTATGGTTAGGATCAATTTAGACTCTTCCTAGAAAACAGTTTGGTTACTAAACAACCTTCTGTACTGATGTTCAACATCCACCTTGATGTTTCTCACCAAGAGTGACAGAAAAAAAAAACACACAGCACCTTCCAAACAAAGGCACGCCCACAACAAACACAACCTGGTTTCCTCTTACACCAGTTCATCTTTCCATCCCTGGGCTTTAAGCTCTCACATGTTCAGATGAAGTTAATCATTATAATTTTGAGTTCTAAGATCAAAGAAGGCAGCATAATGTTGAGTTGCTACTCTGTCCTCAAATAATGAGAGTAAAGTCATCCTTATCTGTCTCACTGGCAATTACAAAGCAGTGTATTAACTTAGGGATTCCCTACTCTTACATTAGTATATTCAATTGGGGATTCCCTATTCTTACATTAGTATATTCAATTGGGGATTCTCTCGAATTAAAGGTGCTCTAGAAGGCTTCTATTCAGTATTTTTAAGTTGTTCTCTGATGTCTATATAGAAGGTATGTAATTCTGAAATAGAATGTGGGCTGTTTTATGCAAATTTTAGGGGCATAAATTTCAATGTGTCCACACTTGTTATGAACAAGGCGAAGATGATTGGAATTGGTCCATTTTGCTTATTTGGGATTTACATTTGAAGGAGGTGAGAACAGTGTTTGAGCTTCATGGTATGTCAGTCCCATGTACCGAACTCTCTTTAATCAGCTAGGCCAAGGTAAACCCAGCCTTCCATTTTATTGTACCTTTAAGCATAGAGTATACGTGTGTGTATGTGTGTGTGTGTGTGTGTGTGTGTGTGTGTGTGTATGAGTACTTATTGTTCTTATTATCTAACAGTTAGATACTAACTTCAGAAGTGAATAAACATTTATTTTAATAGGAGTGTGGATTGCTGAAATTCCACTGCATACTATGTATTCTGTATGGTACAGTCCTGCAGATGTTACGTGATGAATAAGATATGATGTGTGTGTGTGTGTGTGTGTGTGTGTGTGTGTGTGTGTGTGTGTGTGTGTGTGTGTGTGTGTGTGTTGGGACCACACACAGAGTGTGAGAAGGAGGGATACGAATTAGTGCAGCCATCCATCCGAATACACCCACAATGCATTAGTCTTTCTCACCAAACATGTCCTGTGGTTACAGTATGTCAGTGCAGTCTGCTCACAGGCCTCAGGTGGAAAAAAAAACAAAGAAAAAATAACTGAAGGAGAGACCTGTCAACCTGACTATTGGAGATCAGAAGCCATACAAATGAATTGGTATGGGAGACCGAGACCGAGGGAGACGGGGACAGTAAGAAAACAACGGGCGTGTGTAAGCATGGTCTCTTCTGATTAGACCCAGTACTGCCAGGTGATGGAAGCACTGAGAACTCAAACACATACTCTCAACTGTAATGCTACAGCACTTAAAGCACTTTAAAACTGTGTCTATGTGCAAGTGTGTCTGCATACAGGTGTGTGTGTGTGTGTTTGTTTTACACAATTAGGGTTAGGGTTAACCCTAACCCTAACTGTTTTCAAGTCCAAACTTGGATCAGTATCAAGGTCAGCTGCCCAACAGAACTTTTCTTACAACATTCATGAGCATTAAATATATCCGCTCCAAATCGTTTCTATCAATTCTCCGCGAGTTCGAACGTTAACCCATGTTCACGGCATCGCACCAGTAAGCTAGAAGAAAAAAAAAAAAAACAGTGGTCGCGTTGGAATTACCTTTTGCTCGTCGTTTGGTGATCACGCGCTGAAGCGTTCTGCGCGGAACAGACGGCGTGAATCTTGCAGGCAGGTCGGCGATAATTTAAGGCCAGTCAGGCATACCTGAAGTACAGCGACAGCGCGCGAAGCTGATGCTCCAATGGTTCCATAAATTACTGAGCGTTCAGCCTTTCTCCACGAGGAGTATCTTAATGCCGGACCACAATACATAGTGCGCACACACGCGCTGGCACACACATGGGTAAAATAAAAATCTCATTATGTTCATGAACCTGAAGGTATGGGAGCAGTCTCTCATCTCAACCCATGGCTATGAATATTAAAGAGAAGGACACTCGCTCACACGCTCAGTTCTCTCTCTCCATCTCAGATCGAAGGCTGTAGTCTCACCCTAGGGGCTCTGAGGTGGAAATGAATTGCAATTACACTCATCTGCACGCGCCCCACCCCGCCTCCCTTCCTTCTCCTTTTTCCCTCATTATTTCAGATTTTATGAGGACATTTTTTTCTTCACCCGGTTTCTCTCGCCCTTTTCTAATTCTCTTGAGCGGTGGTCACGAGCAGAATACACGATGTCGTACACTTGCTCGGGTCGTGTCGTGTGTGCGCGAGCGAGCTGGTTGCTACAGAAGCGTACAGTAGAACATGCAGAAGAACAATCTTTCTTATTCATCGTTCGGGAGCTTCTGTCCAGTCTCGTTATTAATAAACTAACGCGACAACTTTTTTGGCGACACGTGCATGCTGGACTAGTTTGAGTGTAATTATAGGGATGTTTGAGCAGATTATCAGGCTTCCAAATTTGATGTTTTGCTTCATAGCTCAAATAAGCAATTAAAATATTGTTCAGACCAAAAGTCCACAGGCTGTTCTGAGTGTAAGAGTGCATCTCTGATCTTATTTCAGTTTTAGCTCACATGGGTAGAAAACACCCCAGCTATATAAACTACAGAAGTATAGTTGTCATAATAATGTGTTTACCTTGGGCTAAACAAAATACCATGTTAATTATGCATTTTATATTCAATAACCATGTTGGATTTCCACAACCTTTTAGCACTAAAATGTTTAATTGATTTGGGAAAGTTTACCAGAATTATTATTATTTTTTAATGTATTTTCCTCCCCATGGAGAGATAAATCATCATCCTTTGGCAAAAATCAAACCGCATTTGTAAGTGTGTGTGTGTGTGTGTGTGTGCAGGAGTGAGAGAGAGAGAGTGAGAGAGAGAGAGAGTGTGAGGGGGGGTTAGAGGAGCTCAGAAGGGCAGGGGGAAGATATTGATCTGAACTTGAGAGCTGAGGCTCTTCTGATCTCTGTTGGACACTGGGTTCTCTCTCTCTCTCTCTCTCTCTCTCTCTCTATCTATCTATCTATCTATTTCTCTCTTGCGCTCTCTCTATTTCTCTTTTCCTTGCTTTCTCTCTCACGTTCTCCCTCCCTCTCTTTCTTCACTCACTCTCTCTCTCTCTCTCTCTCTCTCTCTCTCTCTCTCTCTCTCTACACACACACACACACACACACACACACCCCTGGAGTGTAATCTGCAGCCTAGAGTGTACCCATGGCAACCAATATGATCCTACGTTAAAACACAGTATTTGTGTGTGGCTGTGTGAGTGTGTACTAATTTCAAACTTCCACACATATTTTTTCAAGATGGTGTGATTTAACTAAGAAGAGAATATAAAGAGTGACAGGGACTAAGACATGAGTTAAGGGAATATTAAAAGTGATTTCATCTACAGGTAGTTCGTCTGGCAGTATTCTTGTACCCTGCCCATCGTAGTCAGACCTGATCAAAAACCTCCTCAACGTCAAGAGTGCGAGGGTGTCTCTCTCTTTAACATACACCTGTGTTAAATGAAATATTCTGGGAGTCTGCTTTAAGAGTAAGATATTTCCTCTGAACTCCACACACAGAATCTACAGTGAGACATACATATGTACACCTATGAGTCTTTGTTAAGCTGTGTGCCAGGGATCCTGCATTCCATGTGTCTGTCACTTTAAAGCCATTTTTAACACAGATGATTTAGTGTCACCATTCAGTGCTGATTCTTTCTGTAGACCAGAC
Source organism: Tenebrosternarchus preto (assembly GCA_025802075.1). Classification (NCBI taxonomy): domain Eukaryota; kingdom Metazoa; phylum Chordata; class Actinopteri; order Gymnotiformes; family Apteronotidae; genus Tenebrosternarchus; species Tenebrosternarchus preto. The sequence continues at coordinate 9,062,674 of JAOYMR010000023.1, forward strand.
ATAATATAATTCCTTTAGAAATGTTTCCAACAGGAGCAATATGAAACACTACAGGCCCTGATGGCTTTAGGTTTAGATGCTATCGAGCTGCTTAAAATGAGGTCTTTTATTCAGTGTGGATTTTTCATAATTCTTTTTTACTCTGTCCATTCCTGTCTATTTCCCCCTGTTTATGCATATGGGAGTGTGTGTGTCTGTGTGTGTGTGTGTGGGGTGGTGTTTGTGTGTGTGTGGGGGGGTGTTTGTGTGTGTGTGTGTGGGGGTGTGTTTGTGTGTGTGTGGGGGTGTTTGTGTATAAACAGATGTTTTTTATATAGAGAGAGA
>JAOYMR010000023.1:9063097-9078743 GCA_025802075.1 Tenebrosternarchus preto
CCCCCCCGCCCCCCCGCCCCCCCCCCCCCCCCCCCCCCCCCCCCCCCCCCCCCCCCCCCCCCCCCCCCATGTGTGTGTGTGTGGGGTGGTTTATGTGTGTGTCTCAAGTTTATCCTAATAATACACTCCATTGTGGCTTATCCAAAGGACATGTAACTCACTCCATATGAAGTGCTTTTTCAAACAAACTTCGGGACAACACACATGTGCCAACAGGCAAGAACACACACCGGCACACACAAATGTATGTGCACACACTCACCTATACACACAGAAACATACAGAAATGTATGTGTACACAAATACATACACACATGGCTTTTGTCAAATTGCCTTCACATAATCAAACAATACATTCAATCAATTAATTACAAAACCATGAAAGAAAGAATAAAAATCAACGACAGCTCAGATGGAATGTTAGGTATTTTGTTTGGTTTTTTTTTTTTGGTGTTTAGTTTCTCTGCAGTTATTTAGAGGGATTAGTTAAAGTGGTGGAACCCTGTAACCTGGTACATAACGCTGCAACTCAAAAGGACCTTCTAACTCAAACAGGAGGTGCGGACAAGGGATCACTGAGTATGTGTGTGTGTGTGTGTGTGTGTGTACGTACGTACGTACGTGCATACTCAAAGAGCACAAGATGAATCACTGATACCTTACGTTTATTTGGAATTAAAAAGATCACCTTTTCACCTCCAGGCTCTCATGTTTAAAGTTTACTTTTGGAGCCATACAGGTTCTATTTCTATCTTTTTCATTCTCTATCGTTTTCTCATTCTCTTTATGCTTCTAAGAGCATGGTGTGTAAACAGGCAGGCTATGTGACCATAAGGCTGCTGATAACATCTTCCTCTTTTCCCTCCCTCTGTTGCTCTCTCTGTCTCTCTTTCTCTCTCTGTCTCTCTTTCTCTCTCTCGTTTTCTCTCTCTCCCCTGCTCCACACAGACGTCACATTGTTCTGGTGTCCTCCTCTCACACTCATCTTTCACTCTACTCCTCCTTTCAACTGTAAACCCCCTCAGTGCAACCCTCCACCCAGTGTGAAAGGAAGAGGGGATGAGAGGTGTGTGTGTGTGTGTGTGTGTGTGTGTTTGAAGTACATCTCTTTTTCAGGTGCATTTGCAGTGTTTTTCCACACAGTTTTGATCATTTTAAGAATTTAGTGATTCATATTTGCCACACCCTCACTCATCTCTCCTAGCGACACAACAATAACCATGACAGCTACTGCGTGTTTTTGTGACTACAGTTTCTATCAGGTCATGGTTTATCTAACCTCAAGAAAAGCACAACAACATTCTTAAAGGGGGTTTTCCACTTCAGGAACTGTCCATGACTGTCACACAGCAAACATTGCACATTCAAATGAGTCTGACTGCCAGAAGCTAAATAGTTCTCTTATCTAAAAGGTTTAGCTTTCCTGCAGACCTTGTGGTGTAAGCTAAGGTAACATACCATCTTTCATGCTCACAACAAGAGTGCTGGTCCCGTGATCTGTAGAAACAAAACTACCACATGGGCACAAAGCTAGCATTAGCTTATCCAGGGCCAACAAACAAAAAAAACACGAGCCCTCTCACCTCAGCAAGAATCTCCCCTGGCTGTAGTGTGTTTGGCCTGGAACTCTGAACCCAGTTCCTGTGATTAGTCCTTGGGATTAGAAGTGGGCTGTGGGATGGGATTGACGTCCATGCCACCACTGAACGTGACTTAAAGGAACATCCATACGTGACAGGTGTCACGTGGAGGTCCCTGGACTTCTGACTGGACGGCTAGTGCCACGACGTAAAGGTGCCCTGTATCCATCTGATAATCTCACTTCATCTAAAATTATTTCATAAGAGAATCTTAAAAATAGTATCGAGCATTGTGTGGATTATATAACTCCAGCCAGCACAGCCAGGAAGCATATTGTAGCTTTTAAAAACGCAAAGAAAATGCCATTCTGAGCAGGACGTTTTAAAAAAGCGCAAAGAAAATGCCATTTCTGAGCAGGCCGATTCACTACTTACCACCAGTACCAGTTATGGAACAAGAGAATTTCACGAGGATACTTTGGCCAAGACTGTGACTCAGTATAGGGTGGAATTTACTAGAACATGTTTGGTTGACTAACAAACCATGGCTACTGTTATTCCTTGTGATGTTGTTTTATTTTACAGTTCCATATCCCTGCAGTTATTACATACCAAGTCGTTGTAATATTCTGAAGTAACAAGGACACATAGCGGTTGTTTGAGCGTTGGAGACAGTAGGTATCTGTGTACCAGGTCAACAGATCTCAACCTCCATGCTGTTTAGCGAGTTTTATGTGAATCAATGCTTTGATGTTACTGTTGTGGTCACCCAACATACTTTTTGCTGATCAACTCACTTTCTGTGAGTGTTATATCAGGTATATCCCACCCAAAGGGAACCTGACACTCCTTTCCAAACCAAGCCACCTCGCGGTTCCTCTCCGTCTGAGCATGTGCGCACATGCATAAACTATTCGGTGGTTAATCTTGGGAGTTCATACCGACGGGAGCTTGCGAAGCGTCACGTGTGCAGAAATACCCCAAAGGCACCACTGACTCACAGTTTCGACACATGCTGTCGCTGTGCAGATTCATGGTGGCCCAGTAAAAAGCCTCCTCTGTTGGTCACACGTATCTACGGTGCCTGGCACAGGGAAGCAGGAACCAGTCAAGGCGGGTGAGCCCTCGTTCCCCATCTGCCTGGGAGGGAGTGGACATTCACTAAGAATTTTAGTACTAGATCACAGTCATATGTGTTTTTATCCAATGGTTTTTGGAGTGCACACACACACACACACACACACACACACACACTCAGTGACCCAACCACACATATACACACATACTCACCCACACACACTTAGAGTGATATAGGTTATTAATTCCACTTTAAAGCAAAGGTTAATCTCTTCCTGTCTGTTTTTCTATGCAAAGCTTCAGTAACTCCATTAAGAGGCACGTGTAATGGAGAACCACTGTGTTAATTTAGCACTATGCTAATGACTGATTTAGTTACGCATGAAGAAGTAGCAATCTAAAAATTATTTAACAGTATGTGTGAGGGGGCAGATATTGTGTTGTGCTAGACAGGTTGCTAAAAAATGCCCATATTTGTGTGTGTGTGTGTGTGTTTGTGTGTGTATATGTGTGTGTGTGTATGTGTGTGTGTGGGGGGGGGGATATGTACATTGGAATTGATTAAGTTTTATTTATATTAAGTTTTTTGTATCAGTTTTTTTGGCACTAATGATTTATTTATTATTTTATTATTATTTATTTTTAGTTCAAAGGTCAATTATATAAAAGTGCTTCCGGTTTAAGTTTGAGCTCCAAATTTTGTTGAGATTCCAAAGCACAAGACATCTATTAAATGGCCACAAATCAAAAGATAGACACATTATAAAAGCACCTGTGGTTAAACTTGAGGGCGTGAATAGTCTGAGTAAACACAGCTGAAAGCAGATGGGCTGAACTGACAGCACCATGATTGACAGCTGAAAGCTTCTCAGCTGACACAGTGAAGCAACAGAGGGTGGAGCATCCATTGTGACACGCCTCCTGAGAGCCTGTCGATAACTTTGATTGACAGAGTCCAGTGAGCAGTATCTCCCTTGAGCCTCAGCTAAGTGTCAATTGAACACAATTCCTGCATGTTGACTTCTAACTGAGAACAAATGAGAGGCTGTCATTTTAGTTAAAAAATAAAGAAATACAATATTAAAAAGTTAAAGGTTAAAGGTTAAAGGTCACGCTTACAGCGCCGTATCTGGAATATCTCGGCCCTCAGTGACTTCTGGTGGTGTATTGTGTCATTTTTTGGTTTTGTGTCTGTTACACTGTTTCCTCAGCACTTTTCATAATTCCAGAATTTAAATGCGCAGTCAGTGATGTGTCAGGAGAACTGAGGCACAGGTCACACACACACACACACACACATGTACACGCCCAGACCAAAACGTGTGGCCGCACATCCAAAAGGGAGCACACACCCGCGTCCATGAACACACCTCTACAGAGAAGCAAGTGTGTTTGCACACAGCCCAGCTGCTCCACACTGGGAGGGTGGACCACGCTGTGGTGTATGTTTTTGCGTGTGTGTGTGTGTGTGTGCGCCCACGTGTACAGTAGTGGTCAAACTGGCTTAGGAGAATTCAGACAGAAAAAACCCTCATACAGCATTTGTAAATAAGAACGAGAATCACAGTCTTGGGTAAAAGGAAAGGGTGGAGGAGGCTTCAGTGCTGCACAGAAACCTAACACTCTGCAGGCAACACCCTGGGCTTAATACAACTCGCTTTACACACTCCATACCTGTAACACCACCAAACAAACACCTCCTCCACCTCCAAGCACGCACTCTCACACACACACACACACACACACACACACACACACACCAAGCCTTTCACAAGAAATCTATTATTGGAGATGGAAAATGACAGGAATAAGTACATATTCCTGGCAAACTTGATGTTAGCCAAAAGGAAGTGAGCTCTCATAGTAAAATACATCAAATCACGATCTATCAAATTACAAAAACAGTAAGGAAGCATTTATGCCATCTCTCCCTTTTTGGAACGCTTTTGGAATTATGTTTATATTTTTTGAGAGAATTAGAGAGAATCCGCTGATGTTTGTTAGCTAGACTTTTCATGTTGGCATTTGGCAATGTCCAGTGAGGGCCACACTGAAGATCACAGTGAGGGCCACAGTGAAGATCACAGTGAGGGCCACAATGAAGATCACAGTGAGGGCCACAATGAAGATCACGCAGTGAAGATCACAGTGAGGGCCACAGTGAAGATCACAGTGAGGGCCACAATGAAGATCACAGTGAGGGCCACAGTGAAGATCACAGTGAGGGCCACACTACACACCACTTCCTAAACTCACTGATGATGTTCTTCCTTTTTGTCATGAGATGAGCACAAAATTAGGACAATGGAGACTAACGGCTCTGGATTTCTCATTCCTGAATGCCCAGTGAAGCTTTTTCTCTGTTTGTTTAGTTTATTTCTTAAGGGACTATTGTAATAAATAATAAAACATGACCTTACAGTTCCATTTCAGTTTAAAAGTACCTAGCAGTCCTAAGAGGCCCCTATTCTAGCAATGCTGAAACCCTCTGGTGTCTTAAAGAGGCCTAAAACAGACCATACGGTCAGGTTATATTCTGGGCCCCACAAGTTCAACCATTTACGCAGAGAACATTGAAAGTATATCATCCACTCGTATTAACACAGAGAATCTCTGGACACTGAGCTGTAGAATAGTGAGCTCCCAGGACTAGTCAGAGCTGGAGCAAGAGCAGCTTTTAAACTGCACATTTATCATGCTTTCAGTTTGATATTATGCTATTTATTCTGTGCCACCAGAGAATATGGTGGGAAGAAGACTTTGGCGGGAAAACCTCACGACAATAAAGTGCAGGCAGAAAATGGCACAGATAACTTTATAGGAAGCCCAGGGGGGGCTGTCTCTATGTACTGCATCTTCTTGTGACAGTTTTAGAAGAAAAAGAAAAAAAAAAAACCCAAAACGTTTACTCTTTCATTTTAAGAATTCATAGCTGTTGATGTGTAAACCAAAAGAGAGGCACTAAAAAGAGAAGAACATGCAAGAGCTCGCAACCACCCGACCGGCGGTGGAGGAGGTGGAGGAGGAGGATCCCCGTCACGATAACATGGGACCATTCCTGTGGTTTCAGGTAAGTGGGAAAGAAACATATTAAAGGTTTTTGAACGTCTCGTTTGCCTCTAACATGTCATTTGTGGTTTTCACATAAGAGCAGTGAGGACATAAAGGCAGGAAGTTCAAAGGCGGCGCACAGATACGTGGGAAAGTGATGGGGACGTGGGAGGGGCTGGGAGGAAGGAGCTCAGGAGAGTCCAGGGCCAAGGATCCTCTGTGTCACCACGGAGAGAAGGAGCTCAGGAGAGTCCAGGGCCCAGGATCCTCTGTGTCACCACGGAGAGAAGGAGCTCAGGAGAGGCCAGGGCCCAGGATCCTCCGTGTCACCACGGAGAGAAGCCCAAGGCCTTGAGCTCGGGCAGTATGTAGCTGGAGAGGCGAGATCAATTCGGATGAGATGGACTAACCTGTGGACCAGCCCATGTGATATCTGACCCGCTGGAAACAACTGAGGCTATCCAGCAGATCGTTCTCATGGAGATAAAAGAACAAAATGCTATGAATACCGATCAGTCAGGAGTTTTATATGTAGAAGACTCTTTCCAAAATTTTAACAGAACCACATTGTACTCAACACACCCCAGACAAAGCACAGAACATTAAGATACATCGTTTTTTTCTCTATGAGTTAGATTACATTTGTCACACATCCAGCACTAGATAATACTTCTATAATCCTAAATTATAATAGAAACTCTTTAAAAAAGACAGCAAGGAATACTAGAAAGTTCCATAGGAAAAACATTTTATTGAAAAACATTTTCAGTTTGTAACAGACTGGTGGAATGTGTGTCATTTTTAACTGTTTCATGGCCTGACCAGCTTTTACTGCAATGGAAGGGGTGGAGCTACAGCCACTGGGAAACCATAGCAACAGACAATGGAGGTAAATGGAAGGAATCGAAGGGAAAACATAATACTGAACTTGTGTACAAACTGGATTGAAATTAAACCAAATAGAAACAAACACAAAATACTAATTAAATAAATATCTATGGTACACATATGGCACAAATATGCAGCAGTCAGTTTGGCAACTTTCTTTTCTCGCTTTCTTCTTTTTTCTTTTTTAACCAAATCACCATGGAAACAGTGCAAAAGGGGTGGGGTGGTAGGGAGGGGCAGAGGACGTTCAATGAGCGCTAGCTAAAATACATAGCAAAAAATTCCAATTTTATACAAAACATCTTACTTTAAGAGTTTATAAAAATGTTTTATTGGGTTTGTTGTCAATATGTACACAAGCTATTTACCAAAAAAGTAATATGTTTTTTGTTTTTTTTTTTTGTTTTTTTTTTTTTATATACTGAAGTTTATCGTGTTTTCCCATCATTTTTAATTACTCTGCTAAAAATGTGTGAATAAGGCTATCGAAACGGGATCGGCGTACAATACAAACATGAACGTATATACAGCTTCTTACCTACAGATGTACGGTGCAAAAAGTACTGAGGGCTCTGATCTCGGGATGATGAGCAAGGCATTATTACAGTAGCCTGAAGACACTTCCCCGGCATTCCACAAACATCCTCAAACATCCTAACCATTTCCAGCCCAACACTACTGGGCCAATCACACTGCTCTATAAACTTTAGAAGAATGCTAGCAACGTGCTAAGTAGGAGAAGGCCTTCAGATTCAAAGAAACTAAGAAGATTGTCATATTTGTTTGTTTGTTTATTTATTTCTTTATTTTAAGCCCATATAGGACAGCAACCAAACAGTAACATGTACGCGTGTTCTGTGATGTGTCTATTGTTTGAAAAAGCAACTGCTCAGATTTGTGAATGTGTGTTTTCACAGTTAACCTCATTTCTACTTCACGAAGTTAAAAACCAAAAGGAACCACTAAGAGAGATCTCTGTCAGGAAAGTAAAGGAAGAGAAGGAAATCCAGCGGGACTGGAGTGTTTTACTTTTGTTGTATTGAATTGTTTAATTTTTTTCACTCATTTCAGTGGATAAGAACACTTTCCATAGGTGTAAGTATTTCATTTTTTTCTTTCAATTGTTACAAAAATAAATAAAAATTGCATATTTGCAGACTTTGTGGCCTCTCACAGTGCCACAAACTTCAGATCACACAAGGCTTGGCTTTTTGGTGAGATTCAACAATCTCCATGAACAATGAGAACGGAAACTATGGACAATTAATATGTGAGTACGGGGGCCACCGCCCAAGTCTCTCCCTCACCCCACCCTCCCTCCCTTATCAAAATCTCAAATTAATATGTGAGTACGGGGGCCACCGCCCAAGTCTCTCCCCCACCCACCCTCCCTCCCTTATCAAAATCTCAAAAGTTTGCCATTGGAAAACAATATTCAGGTGCGAAGTTAATGGGAGAAATACATAAATAGGTTGGACCTTCGCAAAAAGAGGTTACCATGTGCGAACGTGCACACCATCACACTGAAGAAGCGTAAGGAGGACCTTCCCGTGAGAGTGAGGGCCGTGTGTGAAAAGCAGAGGGTTGTGGGAATTAACCCAGTCAACCCCAAGGGAGCAGCTTTGGACCCAACTTGGCGATTTCCTCCCCTTTGTCTACTCCTACCAACAGTCCTCATATGTCTTCATCTCCCTCCACTCCTCCACCCCCAGCAGACCAAGGGAATAGAACAAAAGTTGGCATTTTATCTGATTTGTTTTAGCCTGAACTAATTCCCATCTGATTTTGCTTTTCTGAGCCATGGGTACTACCATTCCTTCCCACTTGAGAGGCCCAATTTTAGCCCAAAACTTTCTGAGCTTGGTCAAATGGGACAGGCAGGCCAGATGAGTTAATACTGGGTGGGTGGGGTTTGGGCGGAGTTTATTCTGGGTAGGCGGGGCCTTCTGACAGACCTGCCCTTCCACTGTATCATTCCTGCCCTTCTCATTCCTTTCAGCTATTTTAAACCCAACATGCTGTTTTCTCTGGGGCATTCTTCCAAAGCTGTCCCTTTCCCTGCCATATGCGTGTGTGTGTGTGTGTGTGTGTGTGTGTGTGTGTGTGTGTGTGTGTGTGTGTGTGTGTGTGTGTGTGTCTCAGAGTGTAGTACAAGCTTGTGGTTCAGAAGGCAACTATTTGTATAAGAACTGATTGAACTGAATGTAAATGGGGCAAAAATATTCATGTAAAAATGGGAAAGTTAGTCTTGCATAATGATTAACATCATGCCTCAGACAGCCTGGCCATATGTGTGCTCTGTGTATCATAAATAAATTCTTTCTACTTTTCTGTTTCTTTCCACATTAAAAATCTCCTCCTTTTCTCTGTACAGCTAAACAAAATCATCACTATAATGAAATGTTAATTACGTTTTCTGCATTTAAAAGAAGTAAAATAATAATAATAATAAAATGATAAGGCTAATAGCAAGGTGTAGCAATGTGCTTTTGCGCAGGTATGACAGCACCACTTCACAGGAAAGGGCTCTGTGGCCCTGGCTAGTCACAGAGGCCCCAGGCTAGTCACAGAGGCCCCTGGTGCACCTGGAGGTTCTGGGAGCAAGCATCATGGTGGGTTAAGACTTAATGCTAATGGAAACCTCTGTCCTGTGACAAAGTCTTGGGCCCTGACGCTGCTCAGCTCACTAAAGTCTGGTGTACGTATCTTAACTGTGTGTGTGTGTGTTTGTGTGTGTGTGTGTGTGTGTTCGGCTTAGGCCAGGTGGAGGGGTTTTAAAAGTGCTGCTAAACTGTAAATATGGGCCCCCCACCTCACCATTAGACAATGGGACCAGCCTCCAACATACACATGATTACTCACATATCTATTTATCAGCCCCACCTTCTGTATCTCCTGTTCTCTCTCCCTCTCCCTCCTGGACAAGCTGCTCTATAGCCCTTGGCTGCAGACTTGCGCAAGTGAACTGTGTGTATGAAACATGTTTCTGTGTGTGTGTGTGTGTGTGTGTGTGTGTGTGTGTGTCCCACACAACATACAAACAGCACGAATTAACCAGCACAAAAGGATCTCTATGACGATACCTATATCTATCGAACAAATCCGCGAGTGAACCATACTGGGAATGACTGAGAGAAAACGCAGGTAAGACATGTGACCGTACAAAAAACCTTCAAGTAACAATTGTGAGAGTCACTTCGTAGAAGAAAAGAGATGCTCAAAAAAGAAGAGGAGTGTGAAAAACCAACAAAAACAGTACAAGTGACCAAGAAGGCAAGGAATACAGGTGATGTCCATTTTAATGTCCAACAGGAAACTCCAAACGTCTCATGAGCGGAAAAGGAACTTCCTGTTCCCTCCGCATATTCCAACTTGTGGTGGCAGCCAATCGGCTGCAAATGCTTACCATGCCTGTAGCCAATGAACTGAGGGGACTCCCAATGACCAGCAACAGCTCATGGACAGGCAGAATTTGTTTTTGTCGTTCGCTGCGTCGTTCTGTTCTGTTTCTGCCCCTCTTTTTTGCTCTCTCCTCTTCTCTTGCCCCATTTCAGCTGTGGAGTCTTTGAAGGAGGTTGTTGGGAGGTGCTTGGTGGCCTCGCTCCTTCACCGTCTTAACGAGGGGCACCTCAACCTCCCCTCGTCCCCTCCTGCATTACCATGTCCCCTCTATGTTCCAGTCCCACATTCTCTTACCCATGGACTCTAGAGGACCGCGCTAGCAGATACAACTGCCTGCTGTCATTCTTTTTCATTACTCTTTGCAGCAGGGTTATGAGCAGCAAATCAAAAGCCTCACACTCCACCATCTGAATTAAAAAAAATCTATACTGGGAACAATAATAAGGAATATTAAAGAAAAAAAAATCTAAAAAAAAAAACCCCAGAGAAAAAATTTAAATAAAACGCGACAGCCACCTGAGGCGGCGGGGCATCTGTGAGGCGTGTGGGTGAGTTTAATCCCGCCCTCAAGGGGGAGGAGCGGTTCATTGAGGGGGCGGGTGGGGTCAAAGGTCAAAGTCCGTCCTTCAAAGCTCCTCACACTTTGTAGTAGATGTTGGCGGGGCTCTGTGGTGGCATCTCCTGTACGATGTAGACCGGGTGCCCGTAGTCGCCGCTCACCTTCTCGTAGTGGGGGCAGAAGACGCTGTCGGCAGTCCTCAGCGGGATGATGATGTCACTGGGCTCGGAGCCGTTGTTGTTGCCTCCTGCCCCGCCCCTCTTGGGCGTGGCCAGGGTGCTGAGTGACAGGGTGGTGGCGTGCTGCGGCGAGTGCTTGCGGTGGCGTCGGCGGTACTTCAGAAGCAGGACCACTAGCATCACTATGACGATGACCACGATCACGCTGGCCGAGGCGATGCCGGCGAACAGCGCCACCTCCGAGCCAATCACGGTTGAGGACTTGCCGCCGCCGCCGCCCATGCTCCCGCCCCCGCCGCTGCCCTCGCCAGTCTCGCCCTCGCGGTGCGACGCTCCTGCGGGACGACAGCAAGACACTCAGTGAGAGAACAGAACGGCGCGGGTCTCTGATACATCACTCCCAGCTGGGACCAGTTCCCTTCTAAAACACACCATTACAGCCACTAGTACTGAAGACACACTCATAAATGGCCTCTGGATGACCACCTCATGCGCACGTTTAATGTTTAGACTAATTCGTTTTCTATACACATATACATGCATTCAGCATATGGATTCTGTCTTAACTGTGTACTATTGATTTTTGTGTGGCTCATTTAGTAAATGTTAAGTCAATAAAATAAAAGAATGAACTCAGTAAACTGGAATGGCCAAAATAGGGCTTAAATGAACCAAACTAAATTTGAACCCATAACTCCAACATGCAGGCTACAGCAAGTTTACATCGGGGAGCTCCATGTGGCCAAAGGGCAGGTGCTCTCCCAGCCTGGAGTCACCTTGCTGGGCTTCAACTCCTACAAGTAACCCCTGGGGAACCAGGCTTGGCTGAATGCCTTACTTATAAGTTGAGTTTAAAAGAGGATTACAGTGCCCAAGCCAGTGCTTAGATGTGTTTGACACCCGTATTTTCCCAGTAGAAAGAGAGCGAGAGAAAGAGAGAGAGAGAGCGAGAGAGAGAGAGAGAGAGAGAGAGAGAGAGAGAGAGAGAGAGATATGAATTGAGGTACGCAAAGAAATGAAGAGAGCAACACAATTATGTTTTGCATGTACATGCACATACGTGTGCACATGTGTGCATGTGCATATCCAGTTTCTTGTTAAGAGGGTTTTGTGTGTGCAAGTGCATATCCTTCCCTTGCCTGCTAAAATTTCTGGCTGTGTGTTTGTGTTCATGTGTGTGTGTGTGTGTGTGTGTGTGTGTGTGTGTGTGTGTGTGAGTCTATTTGTATATGGTAGTTGTTTGCTTCATTTTACAGAAAATGCCCTGATCAAAGTGACAGACTCTGAGAGAGAAAGAAACAGTGTGAAGAGTTTCTGATGGAGGGATTAAAGGTCAAATGTATAGTGTTGATAGACTAGCAGCCTCTGGCTGAAGAATCAGAAACCTGTACTTAATTCTACATGCCTGCACACACACACACACACACACACACACACACACACACAAGCAGTACAGTCCCTAACTCCATACCTGGTTTGTCGAGCACTTCATTCGATTTGGAGTCCTTGCCTGGATCTAAATGTTTAGGAGGGTGTCGGGTTGGGTAGTCTTTAGGCAGAACTGGGTCAGACGGGCCTAAAGATCACAGGCAAAAAACAAAACAAAACACACACACAGTTAACAGAGAGAATGTGTGTATGCATGCATGAGAGAGAGAGAGAGAGAGAGAGAGAGAGAGAGAGAGTGTATTGTCTGAAATATTCATTGTGTGTGTGAGAGATAGAGAGAGACAAAGAGAGACAGGGAGGTAGGTGTGACCTCCTGGTATTACTGCAGCTGCCACTAGTAAACTGACCCATTAAAGATCATCAACAGCAATTACAGGGTGTGGCCTTGAGTCTCCTAGTCTGCTACACTTTTGTTACGCTCACACATTTACACATGGGTTCATATTCACTATTGTTTACAGCCAGCCACAAAAGGAAATCAAAACAGCAGCTTCAGCCCGCAAGGGGCAAAAAGGGGCGGAGTGAATGAAGGAAGGGGCAGGGCTGAGGAGGGAAGGGGCGGAGCTGACTCACTCTGTCCAACTTTCATTACGATTTTCATGGACTTCGTTTTACACACTCCTCCATCCTGATTTTCCAAGCCTTCCATCGTGCCATTAGATGTTGCTGAAACAGAGAGAAAACAAGGTCACATCTCACCTGTGTGTGTGTGTGTGTGTGTGTGTGTGTGTGTGTGTGTTGGGAGGGGGGTGGGATTGAAAGCACAGTGAAACGAACATAATTTAAACAATATAGGCCTCACACATCTCAGACTACTGTCATTTAAAAAAACAGCATTTCTGTACTTGTAATAAAACCAGCGAGTCCATCACTTCAACACGAGGAAGTCTTTGAGTGCTGCCCGGCAGCTACAAACTATAAAACCTTCATTTACCTCCAGATTTATTTCAAGCCGCTGGAACACATGCTGTTCACAGACACCTCAGCCTGATCAGTCATGCCTCGAGCCTGGCCCCGGTCACCAGACTCCCTCTACCCAGGCACCCCCACCCTGTGTCCTGAACCCAGACCCACCAGACTCCCCCTACCCAGGCACCCCCACCCTGCGTCCTGAACCCAGACTCTCACTCTCCGCTGAAGCCACAATGGCAGACAGGGAGAAGGAGCAGAACGGAGAGGGAATTTTTTTTTTTTTTTTACCTTTAGCAGTGCACAGAGGCTGCCGTGGGAGGACGGGAATATTTTTGGGATTGACTTGTTCAGAGTTTTATTTCCTCTTTTATAATGAGCATAAATACAGCCACAAGCAGCGAGTCCCGTGTTTATTCTGGCAAGGAGTGCAAGCCTTGCAATTACTGTTGTAACGTAACAAAATACACCAGCAACTTTTAAATCGAATCAGACTGACTGCATTCAGCCAGACTGAGTTGAGGTCTGAGTTGAGAAGAAGTATGTGAATCGTGGTGGAGACTGAACTAAGTGGCTGGTGGTTGGGTGAAAAGTGCGCTGAATTCATACGACTGATTACATGTGCGATTTAGAAACGGATATGTAATGAAAGGGTTGTTGGTCCTAAAGAGTTTTGAATTTTGACAACATAAATATTATTGTTTTTATTAAAGAAAGGACAAGATGTTTTGGGTTTGATTGTTTTCACCTCAGGGACTGTTGTAACAGCTCTCAGAGACCAATCCCCTTCAAAATTCACATAAAAAGATTTTAAGCATTTTGGTAGGAAATTTTCTTGGATATTATAGTGCCACTGAGTGATTGTGGTGTGGCAAAATTATTTCCAGGCACCAGACCCCTGGAGTTTAGCTGACAGTAAAGTCTGGTGGCATCCAGAAGCATTCATGAGCTGGAGCTGTATGTGTCTGGTATCTGCATCTGGAAATCATATAGTTTTATAGAAAGTATATAGAAACCAAATAAAATTTACAGATTTTTAAAATAATGATTAAAGTTCACATGTTCTGGAGGCAGGATCTTCTGTTGAAAGACTGGTACCAGTTCATACTCAAATATATGCAATAAAATGACTGCCTAATATGTAAATTATCTCAAAAGGTGGGTGGAGCTTAATTGGCTCTTGAGATTTTTTTGTAAATTGTAAATCACTGAAAAAAGTAATACGATGTTTTGTTGTTATGACATATGGTGTATAAGTGAGGCACTAGAACGGTCAGGACAACGTCATGCACCTGGGTTGGTGGATGGACTCCTTCCTACTGACCAGGTTCACGTCTACAGGGACATTCGGTCTGTTCGAATCGTTTTAGCAAAGAGACTGAATAGTAAGAAAACTGTATTACAGTGCTTGGGCCCTTAAGAAGATGAACATGAGCGTGGTATCGGAACCCAGCAGACAGAAGCTGAGGAGAGAGCAAGGCGAGGAAAAAGAGCACAAACATGGCTCATCCATTTTTGGACTCGTAAAAAAGCGTCTCCGAGCAGATGTTGAAAGTGAGAGGGAAACGATTTGCACAAGGAATAGAGGAGAGTAGATCAGCTTTATAGAACATGATTGCTTAATTGCTAGTCTTGTAACCGAAGCGCCACTAAACATCAATGTCCTCTGGGAAAGTACTTGTAGGATCTGGAGCAAAATTCGCTATCAGCTAAGAGTGAACCACACTAGTCTAAAACCCTCTTGATTGCATGGTGTCACGATATTAATGACTTCAAACAACATTGGTAATGCAGTTCATATCAGCAAGGAAGCACAGAGCCACCTAATGTGTAATTAATCGAAACAATGCAGTGAATTCAGTCACATAGTTTCTATATGTACAGGTTGCTCATCTCTCTCTAGACTTGCGTGAAGTTCTTATACAGTAGTTCCAGAGTCTTGAGGGAGCAATATAGTCATACATATATGTGTATATGTGTGTGTGTGTGTGTGTGTGTTTGTGTGTGTGTGTGTGTGTCCATGTCCAGCAGGCTATCAGGTCAGTAACACAGAACTAACGAGATGCCAGAGGCTTAGTGTCTGTCCATAGTCCAGGGCACTGTGGCTTGTATTTATATATACTGTATATATATATATATACACAGAGAGAGAGAGAGAGAGAGAGAGAGAGAGAGAGAGAGAGAGAGAGAGAGACAGACAGACAGACAGAGACAGAGACAAACAGAGAGAGAGAGAGAGAGAGAGAGAGAGAGAGAAACAGAGAGAGACAGACAGAGAGAGACAGACAGAGACAGAGACAAACAGAGAGAGACAGACAGAGAAAGGGAGAGAGAGAGAGAGAGAGGGAGAGAGGGACAGAGGGAGAGAGAGAGAGAGAGAGAGAGAGCACTGCCCACACTGAATTAATCCCTGACCTTCATCCTTTTACTGGTACCCTGCCCTGAAGAGGAGCCCAGCATGTAAACTTCTTTAAAGCTCCGGGTGCGGGGGGGGGGGGCCGCGCGCCCCCGCCCCCCGCCGCACCCCCCCCCCCACCCACCCGCACCGCAGC
>JAOYMR010000023.1:9194319-9204636 GCA_025802075.1 Tenebrosternarchus preto
GTGCTCTTCCGTTCTGAAATTATTTCTGTTCCCATTACAAAACCCATTGATGCCTGTCGTCACTTTATTGCCGTGCTACTGTTTTTATTCCCCCCCCCCCCCCCCCCCCCCTCCAAAGTTAAAACAATGGGACCATCAGGTCTGGGCTCTGGAGTGTCATGTACCAAACTTCAAAACATGCGAAACACCCAGTAGCTTGGCCATTTGAAAACTATTTAACTATGAATCAAACCCTTTTGTTTCCCACATATGTGGAAGACTAGTGCCTGAATGGTTCAATATTCCATCTCATTAACTAAACAAAGAACCGGCTCCACCATCTGTAGGAGGCCCATGAATTGTTGCTTTGCTTTCATAAACAACTGTTTGTGATGATTATATTATTATACTATCTTATTATCTTATTATTCTGCACTTGCTCAGGACAAATCTCCCGAGAGGGTGTTTTTTTTTCCCCAACTCTTTAATTCTTGTTTCTTTCCTATTTATCACGGTTTGCTCTGAGCACTTCAAAGCACCATATGTTCTCAATTGTGATCCGTTCCTGGCACATGCAAGCTGGAGATGAGAAGCATACCGTTACCTTCAGGTTTTACCGGTGGATTATTTTCCAGGGTGCGCACCGTGGAGCCCTCACGCCCCAAGCTTCGGGACACCGTGGAGCCCTCACGCCCCAAGCTTCGGGACACCGTGGAGCCCTCACGCCCCAAGCTTTGGGACACCGTGGGGCCCTCACGCCCCAAGCTTTGGGACACCGTTTTTCCCAGGCCGAGCCCCTGAACGTGAGGAGGTGCTGCCTCCCGTCAACGAGACAAAACGACAAAAGGTGTTTGCCAGATGTCTCAGCCATGAGATTAAAGGCTTTGATTAAGAAAAGCCCTGCTCCTCATCTCCGCTCCAACCGCATTACGGCTTCAGAGCAATCAAAAAAATAATAATAATAAAAGAAAAAAAAAAAGGAGACGTAAGGATGAGTGATGTGGCGTGTGAGGGAGCTTGTGCCAAGTCGATAAAAGGTCTGCAACCTCTGTCTGGCCACACGCTGGTCGTCCCTGAGCTGAGCGGAGGAGATAGCTGTCTGGAGCTCAACAAGAAGCGAATCTCCATCTAAGAACACTAAAAACAAATCAAATGACACGAAAAAAAGAGGCCTCCTGTTCTGCCGTGAGCGAGATCACTGCTGAGCTCAATACAGATTCAGAATGCAGGATGAATGCAGAGTGGATAAATCAAAGACAACACCACCCACAAACCGTACACTCTTCAGGCCATGAACTCGCTGTAGGGCACCACCCTGCCTCAGTAACGAGTACGATGATAAGTCAGGGTTGCACAAACTGAAGTACGTCACGCGAAATTGTGCAAAAATCAGACGGTGAAGATCAGGGCCGCTTGCAATCATCTCACGGCCGGAGCTGTGCTGCTTTTTGGCTGATCATTTGAGGCATGATGAAGTCTCATAACCATTGCACATGTTCACAATGATCATCTGCGCCACTGGTCTGGGACCAGCTACTGTGGGGTGGCTTCCCAGGCCCGGATTACGTCCTGCTCTGGGAGGCGCTTTACAGAGCGAATCATCTGCAAGTGCAGGACTGTCCAGGTCTGCGCTGAAAAGGCTTTGATCTGACTTTCCAACTTTGCTATTGTGCATCTTTGAAATGAGAGCAAGGCATATAATATCCACTGGCTGTTTCCTTTTGAACCTCACTAAAGGAATATCTGCAGCAGGATATCCCGCCATCTGCTTCAGGAACAGAATCATTCCACGAGTCAGGCAGTGGAGGCAGGCCACTCTTTGGAGAGTCACATCAATGGCTTTGAAGCGCTTTTAAAAACCAGCCAAAAAACCCCCTTTTCCCCACCAACTTTTAAAAGTAGCTTCAGCTATCTGCATCGAGTTAAATGGGCTAATGAAAAACCGTCCCCTCCCAGAGCAAGGAAACGTTGCAAGAGATGGCTTAGAGACATTCATCGGGCTGCTGGATGTCGGTCACAAGGGTGGCGGTGTCTCCGTTCACCAAGCGTCTCCGTTCATGTACAGCGTGTCCAGGAAACAATGCAGTTTGAGGCTTTTCTGCTTCCTAGCAAAATAGTCTATGATTGTTGTTCCTACATTCTAAAACCAATTCTCTGTTTTATTACACAATCTGCTTCATCACAGACAACGTGCCTATAAAGGGTAACTAAAACAGGTCATATTAAAAACCTAAGCCAATTCAGAATAAATGAAGTAAGGTCTAGGTGGAACCTGTGATGGAATGGCATTGATT
Organism: Tenebrosternarchus preto; assembly: GCA_025802075.1. Taxonomy (NCBI): domain Eukaryota; kingdom Metazoa; phylum Chordata; class Actinopteri; order Gymnotiformes; family Apteronotidae; genus Tenebrosternarchus; species Tenebrosternarchus preto. The sequence continues at coordinate 9,196,593 of JAOYMR010000023.1, forward strand.
GTTTTCTCCATGTTTGTCTCCTAGAGTTTTTGTGTGTGTGTGTGTATTTTCCCCCCCCAAAGGCATTTGAACAAAGTTGGTGGTGAGGGTGGTGAGCCCCGGGCGTGTTGGTGATCCCCGGGCGTGGTGGTGGTGATCCCTGGGCGTGGTGGTGAGGGTGGTGAGCCCCGGGCGTGTTGGTGGTGATCCCCGGGCGTGGTGGTGAGGGTGGTGATCCCCGGGCGTGGTGGTGAGGGTGGTGATCCCCGGGCGTGGTGGTGAGGGTGGTGAGCCCCGGGCGTGGTGGTGAGGGTGGTGAGCCCCGGGCGTGTTGACGGATGGCTGCTCATGCATATAATCACTTCCTTACACTTTGTGAGTTTGCTGGGGACGACGGGGCAAATTACCATCTGAAAATGAGCTGTGAAACACTGTAGGGGAGAGCTGTGTCATCAGTGTCAGCTCTCGTACAGTGCTTCGTACCCACACACACACACACACACACACACGTATAGATCAACACAGCTAACGTCATTTTGTGCCACATTTTGCAGAAGCTGTATCTGGGTGTGACACATGCACACAGGCAGAAACACAACTTTTATAGCAGAAAAAAAGAAAGAAAGAAAGAAAAGAGCATGTGCTGAATTGAACATGAGAGCCACACAACTGGGGTTTCAGTGGACCTCTACACCACGGATGATGAGATCCTCACAACACCCAAAATGGAAAAACCTGTCTAAGAAAGAAACCAATGTCACCACAGTAAACAGTAAAACAATAAAACATTGTAGACATTTAGTTATTTGATTCATAAATCATGCATATTATAATAGGGACCATGATCTTTGAACTAACAAACCCAAAAAAACGTCTGACATGTTAAACTCAGACATGCAACCCAACGCGGTACTCTCAACCTGAGTGAAGCCTGTTGAATAAAGAGTGTGGTGCATGATTAGGAGAGGGTCATCGTCCGGATCAGCCCACACTCGTGGTGTGAAGCCCCTGGGTCGGGGTGTCTGTGGGCCACCTCTACCCCGTGCTGGGGTGAATGCGGAATGCCCGACGCGTGGCTTAAACAATGACTCCCAGCATGCTGTGGGTTTACGTGGGGTGGGGGTGGGGGGTAGGCAGGGCATCACGAGACCCTCTGAGTCCCAAATCAACCAGCTGCACTGTGCGGATTAAAGTAAACAAGTGTTTGTTTTAACTTAATGATGGTTTATACCACCACCCCCCCCCCCCCCTTCCTTAATAACAGATTGGCTAGTGCCAAAGTCTGCAGGAATACTGTCAGCACGTAACTGCGTGGCTGACGTGACGTGGAGCTGCCAGCGCGTTTGAGAAGGACGGGATGGAGAGGGGCTTTGGGGCTGAAGGGAATCGGGCCCAGGCTCCAGCTGCGCTTCATTAGGGCCCTAACAAGGAGCAGGAGTGTGTGGAGAGCCCCTGTCGAAACACTGGCGTTCAGCTTTGCTTTGGAGCAGTCTGCAAGGAGCACTCGTTCTGCCTTCTTATCTGAGATGACAGCGTGTGAGGAACACTCCGGGGATGTTCAACTGGCAGCGGCATCCCATCACAGGTCTGCAGCGGGTCCTGTGATGAGGGTCAGGTGACTTGTTATGTTCACGTGAGAGAGCCGTTAGCACCACGATGAACCGATAAATTGGAATTAAATTAAATATGGCAAGCTTTTGCTGTTATTGCACAAACCAAGAGGTTAAATAAACAAAATGACCGTTTAGTCAAAGATGTAATGAAGTTCAGTTTGACGGCTCGTCCAGCCTGCATGAACGGCTATTTAATAACAATAATTACAAAAAACACAAAACAAAACAAAATAAACAGAAGTTCTCCATGCTTTGACACATTTTGCATTGTATTCTCCCTTCAGCGTCAACAGCACACCATGAATGTGATGCAAATGTACATCCCCTTAGCCTTATAAATGAGATGCACTCAGTCAAAACAGAGCAGAAAATCTGACGCTGACCCTGACTGGATCACAGTTCATTTTCATCACTAAAAGACAACGAACTGCCCAGAGTGAAAATGTTAACAACTACCACAGCCGTCTTTCCACGACTTTATCAGAAACGCTGTTGGAACCACGAGCGCATATTCAAACCTACTGAAGTCCAGATATTTACCGCTTCTCACAGACGCAAGAAATGGAAGCGTTTTTTCAATGAGGCGGTAGCACATACTAAAATCCATCCTAATTCCTTGCTGAACATTGACAATGAAGCGCATGAGCCCCTGTGTGTGTGTGCGTGTGTGTGTGTGTGTGTGTGTGTGTGTGTGTCTTGCAGCGGGAGGGTGTCACGCAGAGGATATTAAAGCTGTCTATTTTAATCACTTTCTTACACAACTTTGCCCACTTGCCGTTAACCACGCTTGCATTTCTCAATCAGCTTGTGGGGGTGGAATAAAAATCAACTCACTAGATTTTCTGTTCTTTTTCTTCTTCTCTTTTGTTTTTTTTAATCAGTGGAGCGGTGATACCTAGAAAGCAAACTGAACCTTGTAGCGGAAGGGAGAGGAAGTGGTGTGGAAGGTAGGAGAGGACCGACCTGGCCACACTGGGGAACTGGATGGGGAAGTAGAGCACACGGCACTTGGGTCTGATGAGCTGCTCCAGGTCTCTGGGCCTATGGTCAGGCATGGTCTTCAGGAAGGTGGAGATGGAGGAGAGGAAGGAGTTCATGTTGAATGCCGAGTTGAACACCACCACGTCTGCCACCAGACTGTGAGGTCGACAGATGGAACGAGGAAGAAAAGGGAGACATTTTAGAGGAGGGTTGAGAGAGAATAGTGAAGATAATGAAGTACAAACTTTATCTGTACACCCCACAGAACTGTACTCCACCCAACATCCAACATCTTGTAGGTTCACTTCTGGCACGAACTATTACGTCAGTGTGTTATGGAAGTCTCTATACCAATCTCTGACAACATGGTTTAACTGGCCAATGAATGTGGTCCACTGTGGTACCACTAAGACAACCGTCATTTTGGCTAAACTGTCCCCATCAGCTGGCCGTCCAATCAGAATGTGAATACGTTACGGCAGTTTCCTATAACACTATAGTGTGGTACACTCCCCAGTTAACTCAACGAATACAAATTAGGTTTTAATACAAACCTAATTTGCATACCACCCCCCCCCCCCCATTATATATTTGCCAGTAATCAGAGACCATGTCCCAGTACCTTTGCTTTGGTAGTCTAATAGTAAATCACATCTCACTCTAGACATTTTTTTTACAGGTTCAAAACAATCGCCCTGACTATCAGACAAAGGCCACATGTTTACTGAGACTAGTAATATTGATTTTATTACACTTTAATTACAAGCAATAAAACATAAAACTAAACATTAATGGGCAATGTTTTAATTGTTGCTCAAATTAACACCAATTTAACGAATGACTTGTATGACGGCGTTTAATTAGCATTCAAATGAGCAGAACATACAAGCTTTTAGACTGACAAGGTTACAAGCTTTTTCAATGTAACTGCACTTTCAAAATTATTAACAAGCACAAAACTAAGTAAGTAAAGTGGATTTAAACAATTGCCTTGATACACAATAATCTTAACGCTTAGCTGCCTAAAAATGCTCATTCTTGATTGATGCCTCAAAATCCATTAAGATACAATTAAAAATTCAGAGTAAGAGCTCTACTATACAGCTACACAATTAACCAACCATAACAAAGCAGCTGATGCTTTTATTGTGGAAGGAGGCTTATGCTGAAGAACGCAATCAATCTGACTGCAATGCTGTGAAGTTCTTCACCAGAACTACAACGATTATACACATACTTAATCTACATTTAAGATGTATATTCAGTATTAAGGTTCAGAAGCTCATGTTTAAGGTTTGAATTAAGCTTTAGCAAGAGCTTTCCACAAAAGCTGTAGTAGAAATGAAACTGAACTTCAATAAAGCATAAAACACAACACAGTGTTACCATGAAAGGATCTGGTTGTAGCCATATTGGAAGTCTCTCTCTTGGCTTTTACGAACTGGGTAGATCAGCTGGTTTTCATGAAAGTAGAGGATCTTCTTCAGAGAGGCGAGGTCTGGTCGCAGGGCCACCAGCTCAGCAAGATTAAGGACAGAACTGGTGAACAACACCCTTCCAGGAGGAGAAAAAATACATCAAAATCCAAATCAAACCAATCTGGCTTAGCCTTAGTATTCAACTCTACAGGATTTATGTTTCAGTTTTGAATATATGTGCATATTTTGTTCATATTCATTACTATGTGCAAGTATATTTCCCAATAATTTGAGCAATGAAACAATGAAAATTTACTTCCCTCAAAAACGTTTACAGTGGTCACAATCCAACACGCAACATGGCATGTCTATAAATAAATAAACGGCTGGTCTCAAATTGCCATGGTAGGTGCATTACTGGAGTCAATAATAAGTCCTTTGGGACGGGATAGAGGGGCAAAAGGGGGCTGCTGACTGTATTAAGAGGTTTGGGGAGGGGGGGCGGGGTTTGTGCTGGGGTGTGAGCTTTGAAACTGCAAGGCTCATCTCCATAACTGAACCCAACCACGCCCTCATGATACCCACCCCCTAATCCAACCACGCCCTCATGATACCCACCCCCTAATCCTACCTGCCTGTACTCAACCCTAGAACCCAACTCCCCTCGCCATAGTGACTTCTCCTCTAAACCCAGAATCCAAACCCTCTCATCATACGAACTCCCCCTCCAATCCTAGAACCCAACAGCCCTCATCATATCGGCTCCGCCTCCAAAACCCAGAACCAAATGCTTTTTTCTAGAACTCCCTCTAGGCAAGCTGGCTGGCTGCTCAAGAGTCTTTTTGATGTGGCGAGCGCACAGCCTAGAGACCATGACATGGTTCAGGCTATAGTCACAATTTTTCAGCTGATCTAGGAGCAGTCTCCATGGCTCTAACCCTAACCCTAATGGCAACACAGGGAGTGTAACTACTCTCAGATCACTGAAAAGGGGCAGTCCTAACAGCCTGTGGTGATGCTGAGGGATTATCACCCCATCCTGTGCCTCAATATGTATGAGACCACATGCATCAGACAACATCTCCCAAATCCATACCAATCAAAAACACAGAACCAAAGCAGACAAGAACTCTTTATTACTGCTGACCAGAGGACATGGTCACTCACTAGTGAAACAGGCAGGACAGTTCCTTATACACTTGATAACTGAAACTGAAATGAGGCATCTTTTTTTGGTTTGGTTTTAAAAAAAAAAAAAAAAAAAAAAAAAAAAAAAAAAAAAAAAAAAAAAAAACCCACATGTACATGACCATGCATGTACACAGATAAGCTAAGTGAGAAAACCATAATACCAAAAGATCTAAAGGTTCTCAATCAAAATAATGGACTTACTTAGTCCTAAATGATATAAAATATAGCTTCCAAACTTAGCATACAAAGCAATAACATGCATCTGAACAAGCAGAAGTGTCAGGATATTTAATGAACCAGTCGTCACCACCCTGCATCAGACTTGATTAGGTTCTAGAATTTGCAGTCTCCCAGTAATGTGTTACAAATTTCAACAGGGCCCACAGCTGATTAACCACTAAGAGCTTGCAAAGGTAAACCCAGTCTTTAAGAGAGGGTATTTTAAAGCTATCAGATCACTTATTATTCATATGGGAGTTTTTCAGAAAGTACTTTCACATCTATGAATCTGTGAAATTGTAGTACTTCTGCCTGGTTTTAGTTTTTCAGTATTGTTTCCAGTATTGCGATACGTTCGATTATGGCTCCTTTCACCAGTGAAAAAACCTTCCTTGAAAGTAAAGTGTGGCCTCAGAAGGACTCCAGCATCGTCACAAGCCCATAATTCTCACCCACCATTTATTTCCAGCGCCAACTACTAACTGTAACTAAACCATATGTTTCAGGTCCAATGACAACCTGTAGGACAGAGAACACGGTGGGTGGGATGTTACTGTATTTGCTTAGTCAGAATCTTAATTGCAGAAGAGCATTTTGACCAAAAGGTGCCGTTTTGGACAGACTACCATTGCTCTTGGCAATGCTACAGCTATAGAATTTTTCCCCTCCTATAATTACTATTGGGAGCAGGAGGGAGTTTGCGAATTATTCATTTGGCATATCACTATTCATTAAGCTTGACTATGCACAAACACTGTGTTGGCTCAAAGTTTCAACTGGCTAAAAATGTCAAAACAGATATTGGGTGTCTGGATCTTACTTACCAACTTAGCTCATACACAGTCATCCTAAACCAATCTGGAAACTTACTTTCAGCAATCAAATGCTTTGTTTTTTTTTTTTTTTTGGTTTTTTTTAACTCCTTCTCCACTAGAATCGCAAACGAAATAGCATGGGCTTCTGATTTTCTCTCAGGATTTTCCCCACCCACTGCTCATGATGAGAGAGAAAGTCCCATCAAACGTCTGTTTTATATTATATATACACGGTTATATATACACACACATGTGTGTGTGTGTGTGTGTGTGTGTGTGTGTGTGTGTAGAGAAACTACACGCAACATCAAGTTTCATACAAAATTCATTTCGTGAAAGCTCTGTTCAAACCAGCATACATGTATTCACGCTCTACACTCGCTTGCTGAGTGAAACCCAACATCTCCTGCACCCTTTTCAGCGCATTCAGGTTTGAAGAATGACGTTCACCTCAGCAATGTCACTCCGCCATGTTCACTTAGGTCATGACACAGGACTTCCTCAGGCACCCACTCAGGCACTTTGATCATAGTCAAGCAACATCATTTAGGAATTTTCATTTTGTAAAAATCACAAAAATGTCCAACCACTATGGTAACATTGGAGATGTTTACATGTTCCCTGATGGGTAAACAGATAAAGCAGGCATTTTTTGTCATTTGGGTTAAGGAGCGTGTGTGTGTGTGTGTGTGTGTGTGTGTGTGTGTGTGTGTGTGTGTGTGTGTGTGTAAAGATTACTCCTATCTTCAGTTTGGTGTACAAAACTGTTCAGTGGGTCTGCAAACTCGAAGAACTCAGTCAGGACGTCCTTTGATCCCCTTGATGATTGGAAAAATCTGCAAGTGCGATGTCCTTTGCTGTCAGGGCGAGTAAAAGGCACTCTACATTACAAGCATGTGCGTACGCACTAAAATGAACGATGGTGATGCTTACTATTTTACTTGATAAAAATAGACGTGTGGATTTCCCCTTGACACAACACAACCCTCACTCAGAACCAGAACACGCTCAACACCTAAACATCTGGAGAATTTCAACATTCTTGCTTAGATCCACAACGCCCATAAGTGTTTTGCAATACTTTCAGTATTAAAATGACACAAATACTTCTGTTCAAAAGTTTGGAATCATCCGTCATGTTAAATTCAACACTCAAAATATCTAAATTATACAAAAAGAAACCAAACATTTTTAAATATATTTTTTATTTACTATTTATTAAGTAATAAAAACTAAATGATGTTTCTAAATGATAAAGAACATTGTAATTTTGGAAGTGCTAGCATTATTTTTACATTATTTCAACTTCTGAACAGAAGTTCCTGAAATGCTAGTTTATAGACTGTTAAAATAAATGTCACATTAACAGCTACATGAACAAAAAGGAAAGTTGATTTTCATGTTCATGCTCCAAAAGCATGTACAGGAATGACCTAACTATTTTTTGTATAATCTAAATTCATATTATCCAAAATGTACATCTAAATTCATATAAAGGCTTTGAAATGAACACACCCAAAAAGTATTATGACAACACATGTGCGCAGTGTCTCTGGAAACCTAAATTTGAGTACCTTGAATTGATCTTTTATGCTCATCACAACATGCCAGGAATTTCATCGTTTGTGTTGTTGTAGGTGTTTTTTTAATTTATTATTTATTTATTAATTTATTTGAGACAGCCTACTCAAGAGAAATCACCAGAGGAGTGCTTCACTCAGATCTAAAACAGCCTACTCAAGAGAAATCATCAGAGGAGTGCTTCACTCAGATCTAAAACAACCTACTCAAGAGAAATCACCAGAGGAGTGCTTCACTCAGATCTAAA
>JAOYMR010000023.1:9215100-9226757 GCA_025802075.1 Tenebrosternarchus preto
CACCCTCCATAGCCGCCATGCATGAGATGCCCCGCCCCCCCACCCCCCCCCCCCCTCGATACCCCACCTTCCCTCATCAAGTTCAAAAATAAACGAGACAGCAGATTCCTTGTCCCGCGTTCCTGAGGAGGAATTGGTGGTATGATGCAAGCCTGTGAAAGAGAGCAGGCCGCTGGGCTGCAGGGAAGCGCTACACATGCGTTCACCTGGCTCGCGATGGCATGCTAACACTTCGCTACACTCCGGTTAATAACAGGATTCCACTTCTGTCACTGATTAATGTTCAGCGTTCATATACTCTCTTTTTTTTTTTGCCTCACAAAGATTACTGTAAGAGTTAGCATATGCTACAATCAATGTAACTTCGGTGCTTAAGAACAACAGGCAAGGCTAAAATGAGTTGCCTTGAATGCCTGCTGCTTAACACAGAACATTCAGTAGTTCAGTCAGTAGTTCATTCAGTAGTTCAAAAAGGATTAACTAAGAAGCACTGGACCACATATGTCTCCTTAAGCCTGTCAAAAGGAAGGAAACATTTTAGTGTTGGTCAAGGGTTTTCAATGGACAAATGAATCAATGGAAAATGATGAATAAAAGGTGGGGTTTAAAAATAAATAAGAAAGCAAAGAAAGAAAGGAAGAGAAGAAAAAACACAACCTAGTAAAAAGGGATAACTTGGGGGTGAAGGTAAAAAAAGAATTGTCTAAATGTGATATACCTGTGTGCTCATATTTGTGTCTTAGGAGGGAACTGGTCTTCTGGAATGTTTTGTCGCACAAGTCACACGCGTACATACCACTTTCAGTCTTCTTAATCTTCTTCCTGGCGAGCAGCGACTCGCTGTCTGTCAGGTCCTCCAGCCCTGACAGATATTCCCCTGTGCTGTCCAGCAGCTCCCCCTGAAAGAGAGACAAATATTAGATCCTAAACGCTCAGCACAGCATCCCACCCCTGCCTAGCGAGGAAGCACGGCTAGCCTCTGTTGTGTGTTTGATCAAGTCGGGCAAAGTTTATCTTCTACAACTTGTGTAAGACGGTTATTGCTTGTAAACATCTCAAACGCATTGATATCTGTTGTTAACAGATTAGCTCTAGAAGGTAGCAAAGCGAATATGGATGTAATATGGAGATATTAACAGAAGTGTGTAGAAGTGGACAAGCAAATCTGGACAAGCAATCATAAAGCAATTATGTTGTTTTTCTTGCACCCTGAAAAATAATAATAATTAAAAAAAATGAATGAACAAAGTCTTTGAGGTGTGACCCTTAATTTAATTTAAAACAGTGTGAGATGTGCAGATACAGCTTACACAAGCTGCAGGTTTTACCTGGAAACCTGCTTTCCGCTTGTATTTCCGTCGCTGCTGCATCTCTGCAAAGGTAGCGGCTCCTGCCGCATATGTGTAAGCCATGTGTGGGAGAAAACCCATGGGATCAAGCCCTGGGTAAGGCCTCAGGCCCGGGATGCTGGCCTGTGCTGGGGACATGAAAGTGGGTGGAGGGAATGCCCCATGTGGTGGTAGAGAAGTGTACATGGGACCCGCAGTGAAAGGGTTGATGCCAAAGATGGGGCTTGAGCTTTTGTCCAGTTGGCTTTCATTGCCCATGCTGTTGGACCCACTAAACTCCTTCTTGATGTGTGCTAAGTCCAGAGGCTCTGTTCCCTGTTCTCGTGTAGCAGGGTCACCATTACGGTCTATGTTGAGCCCGTTTGGCTTGGGCTTCCTGTCTGTCTTGGAGAGGTGTTTTGGCAAAGACAAGTCCAGAGGCTCTCCGTGGGCATCCTCAGAAGCAAGGCTGTTGGGCGTATAGGAGCTGCTGTGAGAGTTTTTCGACGATGTGTTGGAGAGGTTCAAAGGTGAGGGGGTCTCGCCTCGCAAGTGGTCCACTGAGTCAAGCGGCTTTTCATTGGTCTGTCTGATGCCTGTAAACTGGTAGTGTTTGGAGTGCCGGTGCCCAGCATCACCACTGATGGCGCCTTGGAGCTCTGCTGTGGAGTCGCTATACTGGCCGAAGGATGCAGGTGATCTGGCAAGAGATGATTCCCTCACCAAGCCATGGTTGCTGTCCCCACTGCTCCGCTCAAGGGGTGGAGATCTTTTCCTGGACATTCCATGGACAGACTGCACTTTCCTCTGTGCAAACCATTCCTTTACGAACTCTTGAGGGAGCCCAACCGCAATGGATATCTTCCTTAGTTCTTCTGGGCTGGGCTCTGTATTCATGGCAAAGTAAGCTTTCAGTACCGACATGTGATCTTTAAAGGGGTTCACTGGGCTGGTTGCATTCCTCTCTGGCAGAGAAGAGGAAACCATAACAGCCTGCTGTTCCATGCCAAACATCCCCCTGCGGCTGGTTGGTAAGGTTTCGTTAGGTTTCAGGACTGCCTTGATCTCTTCGTTCATCTTGCAAAGGTAGCGTTCGTGTTGGTGCAGGGGAATAGGTCCTTGGAAGGTCTCCTTGCAGTATTGACATGCGAATGGGGCATCTCTGTCCTGGGTCTTTTCTTCAGATCCAGGATCCACAAGATGACTTGGCTTCTCCTTCCTAATATCAATAGTCCGCCTCTTGGAATCTTCAGTTAGGCTCTGCAGACAGGCTTTTGCCTCGTTGACCTTCTCCAGCGTGTAGTCGATGATGCTTTTGGTAGGGCTGTTGTGTCCAACCCCAGGGAACCCAGGTTGGGAGGCCAGGGCCATCTTCTGCTCTTCCATCTGGGAGCCAAGCTCCTTCATGTAGTTCCTCAACTTAGAGATTTCTTCAGGGTTGCTATCCAACTTCTGTCGGCTCACAGTGTTGTCCACAATCTTCAAAACCCGGTGAACCTCACTCAGGTTATTGCTCAAGCTTGGGTAGCCCAGTGGGTGAGGATCCAGTCCTATACCCAGGTGATGTTGCAGGAGGTTCTGAGATGAATGGTGCAGTCCTACAGGGCTCCCCCCATGACCGGAACCATTGAGAAAAGCCCCAGATCCTCCAAATTCTTGCTGTGATGGCATTAGAAGACGGTATTCACTGAACTCCATGGGCTCAGCCTTTATGTCAGGGTGGGCTGTTGGATCCTGGAGGCCTATGGACCTGCCGTTCTCCAGTTTGTTGCGGAGCTGAGCCAGGGCGGGGCTGCCTGGCGATGATGCGGTAGAGTTGGGAGACGAGCCTGCCTTGGCGCCGACCCCATGACGTACCCGTCCATTTATAGAGATGAGGCCAATGCACTTTTTGCTACTAATGTGTGAACTGTAGGAGCCAGAGTGTGAGAAGCGCTTCTTACAGTTGGAGCATTCATAGGGTTTCTCACCTGAGAGGTAAAGAAATAAACAATTAATTCACCCTCACACATACAACATGTTTCAATTCCTTATTTACATCATCTTCATTTAGAAAGCAATTTTTTCTTCACACTTAGACATAACATATGAACCAAGCCTATAATGAGTACATAATTCCTGCATAATAATCCTATTAGCCTTTTAAATATTCATTAATTACTCAGACCAGCCTAATCACATTGCTCTATAACTAGTATGAAAGTTAGGCAATGGTCCTTATGACATACATTTCTTAATGAAAATGTTCCAACAAGGTCATCTGTTTTGTTTGATTTAAATCATGTCACCAAGCATTTATATTAAAGACTTCACAAAAAACATGTCTGGCTACTCACCACTGTGGATTCGGAGGTGCTCTTTCAGATGGTGCTTGTATTTAAAAGCTTTACCACACTCTGTGCACTTAAACTTGCGGTTGCCAGCCCCTTCGTTCAGTATCTGTGGCTGTAAGGAACACAAGCATTGAGACAAATCTTCATATAAGGACAACCATGGACTTGCAGCTGTTAAGAGATCAAAGAAAAGCTAAACATAGATGATCAAAACCTAAGGACCATTACAGATTAATGTAATTGCATTACGTTGTGTCAATAAAAGTGCATATCACAGTGTCTCGCTTGCAATTAAAATGCAAGTAGCCCATCATCCTTAAAATAATTGATTTCATGTGGTTAATTATTGGGGTCTTTTGCATTCTAAACGTGTAACAAAACTAGCAATGTGCTTTAGTTTTCAGTCATTCTCAAACTAGAATTAAAGAGCGGCGTGTGGGCAGAATCTTTATCTACTAGCTCAGACTTAAACGTAGGTGCTGTTCCTGCTTATGAAATTCAAATGTGGGCCCCAGATGCACAATGAAAACAAGAGCATTCACTCATGCACCCTACTCGCAGGCACAAAGGTCTGTGAAAAATGTGTGGGAGTCCAGGAGGGCATATTTGATGGCCAAAACATACACCGATGAGCAGAACTCACTCCTCCAAAAGATCGTCGCTAGTGGGAGCGCATAATCTGATAAGGGTAGACGTAAGTATTGCTGGGAATTGCATACTGTAAAGAGTGCACACAAATGTAAATGTTACACCCACTATAAAACCCAAAGTAAAACTATCAGGGGAAAACCTGGGCAATTGCAGCCAAAGCCTTGCAGGAAAACATTTCTGGAAAGTAAATAAACAAACGTTTAAAGTCATTTGCGTATTACGATATGGTAGATCACCAGGCAGAAAGCCATCTGGACATGTTTAAGTCACTCTGGTGAGGTGTGCGTTTGTGAGGGAGTGATCGAGACAGATAAGAGGGCAGGTTGGGTAGTGCGTTTAGTTCTTTTGCAATTTGACTGAATTCAGAGCTTCAAAGTTTACAGGCCTGAATGCAAGATATCCTGTTAGAATCCAATTAAATGCGTGGGAGTTCATTTACCACATGAAAAACAGACCTTCCACCTAAAAGAGAAAAGGCTGTAAAGGAGGCTCTTTTTTTTCCAAAATCAACCCATATAACTGCCGTTTTAGTCACACGGGCCTCTCACTGCCCCGAGAGCAGTGAGAAAGACCGAAACTAATGTCAGCGTTGGGCGCATGTTTGGAGTTTGATTCCTCTCCAGCAGCAGCTGATGCAGAACGTCTATAGAACTCAATGTGCTAGAACATCCCACACATGCCTGAGTGTGGGCGGACACACCGGGGAGGACGGCCGCTCACAGCTGCGGCTAGGGTGCGAGAGAGCCGCGTTCCAAGGCGGCTCCAGGGAAGCATGCGCTGTATGTGCTGGAAACGAACTTTCTCCCAGTCTCTCGTTAATTAATGCAGCGGGCGACTGTATAGAGCGAGACAATGTAGTGAAATCAAGTGTCTTTTGCTTGGCAAGTTTTGTCTACAGTGGAGCCAACAGATGTTTGCTCTTTGTTACTGATTTCGGATCAGTTCGTTAGTTCCTGACAAAATCAAGCCGCAATGGTAACCTTATGTGCTTTCTTGTTTCACTAAAATTACTCTGTTTAAATAAACAAACTAACTTTAAGCAAACAGGATTTGCATTTCAGTGTTTATCCCCTCACATAATCATTTATTTGTTCATAACTGGATATCTGATGTTCTACAGTACATGCATGGACTTCATGCATTTTTTTTAACTCCATATATTGAACTCTGGGTTGAAGAAATGTCCTAGAAATGTAATTTGCTAAGGATGAGAAAGTGGGCGGAGCATAATCCTGGTCTCACCTGGTCTCTGGCTGGTTTATGGGTGGCCATGTGGCGTTCCAGCTGTGTGCGGTAGGTGAAGATGTCACCACAGAGGGGACATGGGAAGCTTTCCTCGTTTTTCTCGTGCCGATACTTGATGTGCTCTTTGAGGGAGGTGAGCCGCTTGTAACCCCGGTCGCAGTAGGGGCAGGTCAATAGTTGGGCAAAGTCATCCGGCGCCCTCAGAGCCAGGTCTGTGTAGGGGAGGGGAGGTGTGTGTGAGGAGGGGGGAGAGGGGGAGGTCTAAACCGTCAGCACGTGTTATACAAATGGGTGCCATGTTTAGTTACAGAGCGTGATTTAGAATGTGGATCGTGAGCTATTGATTGTGTAAATGGAGGTCTCTGGTGAAATCAAATAAAAGAGCTCAGAAGTGATGTTTGGTGAAATGATTGTGCCCTTGGGAACATTTTCGTTTCTACATTTCTATAAGGGCTCCTAAGCGAGACCATGTCAGTGATATTCAATGGTAGTAAACTCAAGAGATGATTCTGTGTGTACATTTCTATAAGGGCTCCTAAACGAGACCATGTCAGTGATATTCAATGGTAGTAAACTCAAGAGATGATTCTGTGTGGCTTGAAAAGGTCTTGTTGCTCACCGTTATCATTGTCATCCTGTCCATTGACCTCTGGAGTGCCCAGTCTGGTACCCTCTTCCGGGTCTTCTGGGTAGATTATGGCTGTGTCTCCCCGTTGCAGGTATTCTGCAATGCTCGCCTCATTACTTTCACTTCCTTCCAGCTTCCTCTTAGCAAAGAAGCTCTCCAACTCAGAAGTGGCATCAGTACCCTTAACTGTATGCAGGGAGTGAAGGAGAAAAGAAGAAGAAAATTAACCCTCAGACTCTCCTTCCTTGTCAGTGGAAAAACCCCAGCTGGACATTAGGAAGCTGACTGCTCTAAATGTGATGTAGTGGAGAACGAACCATTAGGAAACCTTTAGAGGCGGAAGTATTTATTTAAGTTACAATGTAATGGCCACTTCAAAGACGAATAGGAGCCAGTGTGATCATTGAGCACTCTTCAAACGTCCTCTTGAATGTTGGAAAAGGCTTTAAACATTTGCAGCATTGTGGGTAATTGGTTTATCTGGCAATTAGCCTTGCTTGGGTAACTGATCTCACTTTGCATGGCCCATCATATACTTAAAATCAGACCTAAATCTAATAATGAACCTTGTGTTATGTATAACTGCACAAAACAGGGTTTTCCGATAAACAATAAGATGTTGTACTAATTATAGTTGAAAGTTATGACTGCATTAAAAAACATGAAGGGCTCACAACCCTACATAAACTAAGGTACGTAAAATGGATATAGTTATACATTGTTATATATATGGAAGCTAAGATAAAAAAGTAAATAAATACATTTAAATTATGATAAACCATCTTGGATTTTTTTTCATTGACAGGTTTGTTGTAAGAGTGACCAATAGCAGCAACAGGACCTTCCAATAAGCAAATTACAATTTTATTGTGTCATTGAAAAAACAATTGGAAAGTACATGGACAGAACAAATCTGATTTGGCCCCAAACTTGATTTGGTGGCAAAATGCGATTTGCTGTGCTCAACTTACAAATGTTTACTTTCCATCTCTTCCTGACACACGTGAGACAATATTATCTTGCATGCCACTCTCTCTCTCTCTGTGAGTGTGTGTGTGTGTGTGTGTGTGAATGCTTGCAGCCTTCAGCACACATAGTCACAAATCTTACAACCACCTGGAAAAGCAACAAATTAATCCATAATCAATAATAATAATCAATAAATAGATCCATGGATAATTCAGGAAGTGTGAGCTCTAAATTTCCAAAGTGGTGCATTTGATATTGTCTTAATATGACATAAAAAAGAGCAAGAACTCATACTGAGTATGTCCACAGTATGAACTCATACTGAGTATGTCCACAGTATGAACTCATACTGAGTATGTCCACTGCATCAAACGGACAAAAGCCATAAACAGGTAAACACTGACACACACCTGTACCATTTCCAACTCCATGGAGAGAAACATCAGGACTCAGAGGACTGTATTCATTTTTCCTCTCCTCTGGAGAGAGAGAGAGAGAGAGAGAGAGAGAGAATAGGAAAGAAAGAGAACAGTATTAGTAAACAATGGGCTACAAAGCATAAACAACAACATACAAATGTAGACAGCATGAAATATTGCTTTATTTTACTCTCACTGTGGTGACAATCAAAATCACTGAACACAGACTACATCAGCCAGGAATACGGGCACTGGGGAAAACGTCTTCTGCCGAGTTAATGTTTTCAGCTAAAGAACCCGAGTGAGGAGTACAGTGAGGGAGGTGCCTCTGAAAATCAAACCAACACTGCAAAAAATGAAAACAGAAAATCAAAGGATTTTTTTTTAAAGATAATCTGACTCACCTGTACTATTGTGTGTAATACTTTTATTCTTGTTTCAAGTACGCTTGTTTTAAGAAATCTTCCCAAATTTCATAATTTAATAGTTCTTTTTTTTTACTTTTGTGCAGTGCAGGTACTGAAGTGAGGAGTGGCCTGAGGTCTTAAAGCAGGAGTTCAGATACTCTACAGCCATTTGTGCTGTGAGATTCTGACTCGCCTCACCCTCTTACCAGCAGTCACAAGTCTTACAAGGTTCCCCCTCAAAAGGAGGATCTACAGGATGTCTGAGAGAATAAGAAAACTCCATATTCCACACGTACACACACACACACACACACACACACACACACACACGTGAGTGCAACCTTCCCACACACACACACACACACACACACACACACACACACACACGTGAGTGCAACCCTCCCCCACACAGACACACACACACACACACACGTGAGTGCAACCCTCTCCCCCCACACACACACACACGTGAGTGCAACCCTCCCACACACACACACACACACGTACACACACACACACACACACACACGTACACACACAGACACACGTACACACACACACATACCGCCCAAGCATTAGTGCTGTTTAATTTCTGAACTTCTCAGTTTCCTTCCTCATTATCTGAGCATGACAACTGAGAGCTTGTTGAAAGTCTCTCTCTTCTCTCTCTCTTTCTTTTAATTTTCTCACTACTCTTTCCTGTTTGAAAGATGTCTTTTCAAATCATGTGCAAAACTAACTTTAACACAAGTTATTTAACAAGAAATGCCTCTTGAAGGCATATATTGGATTTCAAAAACAACAAAAGCTTCCATCAGCTTGGAATTATTTCACTTTTTAAAAGTTTGGAACAAACAAGTCATTTGCTAATTGGGGTCTTGCCTTAGCAAAACCACTGGTAGTAAAACTTCTGCACTGTACAGATAAACATTAAAGGCCTCAGGCCATTATGAATGTTCCCCTGAGCTAACTCACTGTGCTCTCCTATGAGGTACGCAAGCTAAACTCCTTATGTGTACTGATGATTAGCATTAGCTAAACTCCTTATGTGTACTGATGATTAGCATTAGCTAAACTCCTTATGTGTACTGATGATTAGCATTAGCTAGTATAAGAATGTCTGAAGCTCAGATAAAGATCTGAGTATCATGGGAGCTTTTCTCTGAGGTAAAATGACAGAAGTTACCATCAAACCTTATTAGAAAGATGAACTACGAGGCCCATCAAGCTTTTTCCTCAAGAGGTGAAATGGCCACAACATCCCCTGTTCAGTTCTGCTTGTGGTAGTTGCAGATCATTTTTTAAGCAAAGTATCAGTGTGATTTTGAGCACCACAGTTTAAGTCTCTTCTTTCTTGTGGTGCAGACAGAAGTGACACATATCTTTACGAGGTTCCGTTAATCTTGGTGCAATGGTGAGTTTGTGAAGTGCGCTGGCTCAACACCAACACTATACTGGTATATTTTACTTATATTTTCTACCTCACTACCTCCACATAAGAAAATATTTTTCCTGTTGCTACTTGCGACGCTTCGGTAATATTGCTTACTGGCAAATATACCTCTTCAAAGAGGAAGTTGGTGAATGGGTGTGGCTGTACAAGGTGATTCATGCAACACTCAGCTGGGTTATATTTGCCAGCATATACAACATGATGCTTGACATTCTTTAAGGTCTAAGGCTTCTCCATTTAATTTCTGAATTATAACTTGAAATGTATTCATGTGTTTCGGAGACTAATAATCTGTCAGTGCTATGTTGTCACAGCACTGGTGGCTCCTATATGGAGCTGTTATTTAGGACGTAAGAGATTGGATGACGTTTGTAATTCAGTATCTATTTGTGTGAAAGTCAGTTAAACAACCCCCACCCGACCCATGGTCCAACGTGCTGATCCAGAAACGTGAACATTCTTCTGAATTAAGTGATACACGTGGTTAAGTCATTAGCGGAGACCGATCACTGGGGGTTGGTCGTTTTAAGGAAAAATTTGGGTGGCTCCCATGAGCTGTCGCTCTAATCCGTAACTGTCATGCGTGACCCATGGAAGTGTGAAGCCATTATGCATGTAAATGGCTATCATGATGCTAAAAATTTCATTTAACGTCCTAACGAGCGCTTGGCGAGGCCGGCGCACATTAAATACTGTCGCTCGGATCCTAATTAAAAGAATTTGTCTTCCAAGCTTCGCTAACTCTGGTTTTGTCATTTAAGTTGATGGCTTCTGAAACTGAGAAAATGGGGGAAGAACATGAGAGCATGTAGAGTCAGGTGTAAGGCCCTGAGAGGATGAGTAAGCTAGGACTTTAGTTACTTGTGTATCTCATGTACGAATTTGAATTCTAAAGAAAAAACACGGTAAGAAAAAATTCCTCGGAAATGCAGACAGATAATAAGCCCAAATATAGTCACTTAAGAGGGGTTTTAAGAGGAAGTGGCTCTCACCTGTACCGTTGAGGTCACCGTGGCGCCAGACGTGGAGGCCGGCAGTCTCGCGGTTCTCGCTGTCCTCCTCCCCCCTGCAGGAGAGCAGGGCGTGGCCCACGCGGGGCGAGGCCTCTCGGCTGGGCACGCCCACCGGGCTTCCCTCTCCCTCCGAGCCGGGAAGCCTGTCCTCTTCATCGGAGCCAGAGCCGACTTCCAGTACACTCTCGTAGCTCAGCACTGCAGAGAGGAAGAGAGGGAGTGCCGATTATCTCCACTAGTAACGGCCGCTATTTCAGTCTGGTCCGGTCGGCCCACCGGAATCTGTCACCCCCCCCCCACGCCCTTCCTCAGTACGGCCCCAGATGGGCTGAGGTATGACACCCCCAGTGAAGACAAGGGGCAAGGCACGCACACCCATGCAGTAGGGGTCAGTTCACCGTCCGACCTGATGCGCACGGCAGCATGACTGCTTTGGTAGTCAAACTCGATCAGCAAGACTAGAATATCGTTCTCCTCTCATGTTCACTTTTAAAATTACATTTAAAAATTCCCAGATTACATACTTATGGTCTCTTTCCCACTTAACTACAAAGTCTATGTAGTGTGGAAAGCTGTGTGTCCTTAATGTGTTTCTACAAGCATCCAATTACGACGTGTTCAGGGGTACCAAAAAAAACAAACAGTACAGAAAGAGTGCAAAACGGAACAGGCGAGGGGGCAGGTGCGTTAACAACAGACCCTGACGTCATGGGAACCACGGGACGGTGTTTAGGTTCAGATGAAGTTCCCGGCGTGGGGGGACAGTGTGCCCGCTCTGCCACCCTATCCGCCAGGCGTGGTGCCAGCCCGGCGTGAGCGAGTGAGGGGGAGGTGTTGCTAATGGCCACATCTGAAACCTAATTGCTGATGTGGAGGTCTCTCTCTGGATCTCACTCCCCCTTTTCTGTCAGCGCTGCCCCCACCAAACGCTTCTCCTCCCGGCCCCTGTGCCTTTTCCCAGCTCACTGGCTCCTAATGAAGGGCACAAGCAGGCTGTGGAAGCTCCCCTTCTACTCTACCTTAACCCCTCCCTAATCTCTCCCCACGACCTCCATTCATTTAACTCAATAACCAACACCGTGTTATTTATTTATTTTACTGTTTTTTCCTCCTGAGTTCCCAGGCAAAAAAAAGCTCCGCCGGGGGGGGGGGGGGGGGGGGGGGGGGGGGGGGGGGGGGGGGGGGGGGGGGGGGGGGGGGGGGGGGGGGGG
>JAOYMR010000023.1:9237864-9250042 GCA_025802075.1 Tenebrosternarchus preto
GGGGGGTTTATATGGGGGGGTTTATATGGGGGGGGGTTTATATGGGGGGGTTTGGTTATACGGGGCTGATTTAAATGCTATTGCCTTGATTCAGTCTCACTCCTCTTTTAGGTTTAGAGAAGAGGTTAAAGTGCTTGAACCTAAACTGCTCATCCAGGCTGTACTAAAATCAGAAGAGAGAGTTGAAAATGTACCATGTTAACTGAGCGCAGGTTTTACAAGGCTGCTTTAGCTGAGTGCAGCTGGTTATGTAAAGTGTGCTGACCTGTTCACTCCAGCAGGCCTGTAACATATCAGCTACGGTGAGCTGGAGATAGATAAACAAAATCCTGTAGCTGTTTGTCTCTGATAAGGCTCTTACACACGCCAATATCAGGTACTGTGACTATGACTGTGTATGTGGGTGTGTGTGGATGTGTTTGGGTGTGTATATCTGTGCGTCGGTGTGTGTGTGGGGGTGTGTGCAGACGTTTGAGAGGCACATTACCCTTCTTCTTCCGTCTCATGAGCTGTGTGTTTTACAGTGTCAGTTCATTGAATCTTCATTATGTATGTCCAGTCATCTGTTATGGTTTTACTACATTAATTCACACGCCCCCTCATTCCTGCCTGACACAGTCACTGAAAATCTCGGGTTTTTTTTCCATAGTAGCATGTGCCTTCAGGGAAAGTGAGTAGCACTCTGGTTTATCTGTGCATATACACTCAGCTCAAGTAAATGCTGGCAATGATCAAGCTTTCTCAGCCCTGGCTACCTTCTCAAGGGGACACAAGGCCTACTTCCAAAAAGCCTGAATTATTTATTGAGTGAGGATGGAGTGAATGCTCAGCCCCTTTTCTCAACAAAAGACCGTGTTCCGTGTGTAATTTCTCAGAATCTCAGAAGCACAGCAAACCACAGCAAAACACCTCGCCGGGTGACCGTGCAGCAACGTAGTGGCTTATGTCTGCTTATAACCACACACAAATGTGCGCTTTACTGCTGTCTCTGGCTTTCACACACACACACACCCAACCCGGTCTTTGCCAGGTGGGGTACCACAGCCATGCTCTCTGTGCCCCGTACATCTCACTGTTCACCATGGCAGATGCTGCTGTGTGGCGTTTCCCTCCTACGAGGCTGGACGGTGGATTAGAGGGTATATTTTGCTTGGCATGTGGCTACGATGCCAACACCTTACTGTACAAACCACAGTCTCTCCCATTAGTTCATATCTGAGCTCGTAAACACTCTCTGGCATGCGGGGTATATACGTAGGATGCTGTTTAATAGACAACGTAGAGTGTGTAGTGGAGCTTTCAGTTAAATCCTTCATGGAGGAAACTATGTCCTTATGAAAATCAAAAACGCTGGGATTTGATCTGCAGTTCCTAGACACTGAATGGTGACTTGTCTTATACTGAATTTTGAGGAATTGTCTGTAGTAATGAAGGCTTTATTCAGACTAGAGAAATCGAGCCCCTCTGCTGATACTGTCTTCAGCAAAAAAGTAACGTATGTGTGTGTGTGTGTGTGTGTGTTTTAGAGACCATTCTTCTGTAATTGTCTAACAGGAGAGGCACAGAGAAGCACAGCATTGTGATCTGAAGAATTAACTGAGGTATGGATTTACTTCATAACCTTCAGGTTTGTCTCTCTTTGTGGGACAAAAGGCATTTTTAGGTGTTTTTGGATGTGGTGAGACACTAGTATACTGTGGTGAGACACTAGTATACTGCTCTACCTGTCTGGCTTCCTGTGCCAGACTGTCAGTGAATGTCATATTAGACCCTCACAGTGTAAATGGGTCAAGCACTTCGAGCCAGTTCAGTGATAACATACGAGTCGTTAGACATGGTCAAGATCCAGAACTCAAGAGACCACTAGAGTTGATTGGTCAACTCCTAGAATTAAACCACTATGGTAACCATGGTGATACTTAACAGTGTAACAGAAAAAAAAAAGATTTAGGAACTCAAAACCTGTAGCATTTTGGTAATTTAGGAAAAGGTAGAAAGCAGAAGGTTTTGAGATAAAGGAAATAGGTTTGTGTGTCAGAACATGAATTTGAAGGTTTTCAGAGTATGAGACATCTGATGTTTTTGAATTCATTTCACCAGCTAAAGTCTCAGTCAGTGGTCATGAAAAGACCTCAGTCAGTCCCTGATGCTCCTCTCTCAAGGTGAACGAGCAGTGTACATAACCATTCTGATTCTAGGGTTATTTTGACGCCTGAACCATAAACTGTGATTATGGGTCTCTTCTAACCTCTCCTTGAGACTAACAATTTAAAAAGATATGGACTGAGAGGGTTCATTTAAACCAGCGAACTCTAGTATCCTTTTGATATCTTCTTTTTATTCACTATAGCGTAATGCAAAACACATGCACTTAGATATCAAATTATACACATATTAAGTACATAGCAAGGTGTTGTACACAGATTACCATTAATCCCATGTTCCTGAATAATCTTGTATGGGTTTGGCTAACCATGTGCTTATAGAGTGAACAAAGGATTAGTTTAACCCTGACCGCCCCCTAGACGGGGACCCAGTCCATTAAGAGGCAGTGCACCAAGGCAAAAGGTACCACCGTCTGTCAGTGTGAATCCATTTACACATCAGAGGACAGCAAGTCTTGCTCGCCAGTTCTACCTCCAGAGTGACAGATGTATGTCTCCTACATGTGACCTGAGAAAATGACCCTGGAAAACCAGCGGCCCCCGGGGCGCGGTGCAGAGTGGGGAATTTGTCCCCTCCGTCCCCGTTTGCTACCGTTGACGGCGACTGTTGTCTGAAGTAAGAGGAGCTGACAGGCGTTTCACTCCCCAGGGTAAAACGTTTCAGTCAAGTGAAGCTGCATGCTGGAGGTTGGGTGGGCAGGGGGGGATCAAATAAATGACTCCTGTGTAGTCATTTGGTCTTCATTAGCCCTCCCTTGTGGAAACGACAAAACCCAAGACCTGACTTGCTCTTTTTCTCTCTCCTGCTCATTCTCTTCACACACCCACACACATTTAATGGGCTCTTTAAAGTCAGTTATTTTATTGACGAGTCATATTATGCAAGCAGCGTGTTACTTGTAGACCTTTTACCTTCCATCCCCGGAGAAAACTACAAGATAAGCCCTGTATATCTGTACACCAACACAGGCACAGACAATTTGTTGTAAGTGATTAAAGCAATAATCTACACCGATTGTCAAGGTGACCTCAGAGATGGATTTGTTCAAATCTGACCAGCCACAAACGAAATTAAACTTAATTAAACTTAATTAAACTTAATTAAACTTAATTAAACTTAATTAAACTTATTGTCCAAACATAATGACAGGTTTTGCTACCAACCTGCAACATTACCAGTTGTCCTCTATGCAATCTGATATATTTTAAACAAGCTTAACTGAGATTTTGATAAAATATCATATGAAAATGTCTTGGATTAAAGGAAATGAGGAAATGACCAAGGAATTGGAGATTTTAGCAAATGGTTTGGTTAGGCGGAAACACTACAGATTTCTCTCACAAGAAGTAAGGTGGGATTTCGAGAGTAAATCACATCAAAGCTGCATCCTCTTCTAGACCCTCCCATCTCAAATCACGCTAAACTTCATGAGCGAATCGTCTGTGCGGCCTTTCTCAGAAAAACCCCACAAAAAACAAACATTAACTACTACATCCAATCAGCAGAGGTGCCATAAAGACAAGACAGTAAGAAATGCTGTTTTAGCTTCCACCACGCAGTGAGCTTTGCCAAAAAACGATGGCTGGTTTAGTCGGCGGCTTAGCGAGCAGCAGCTGGGTGCAGCTAGCGAGGAAAGCACGAGCCTTCGTCATGGCCGGGGAATGTGGCAGCTCACGATCGTAGCATTTTCCGCGAGCTGCATCGCTCCACTCAACAAATCGCTATAAACTTTCCCTGTCAGCGAGGTGCGTCTGGGAGTGCAAGAGGTCCCGGTGGGGAGGAAGAGCCATTCTTGCGAAGCTTTTCACACTCATATTTTATTTCCTTATGGTGTTTGGACTCAGGCCTACAACATCCAGGTGGAGATCATTTCGAGGGCAAGTGCCAAAAAATCTGCCGCTATAGCCAGAGATGGACAAGGGTAACTAAGTAAGTTCACCTCTTGGCTCCAAGTTGCCATTTTGCCTCCAACTTTATAAACCTTTATTTATTTATTTATTTATTTATTTTTTTTGAAGGGGGATGGGATTGGTTCATCTGCTACAATCCCTTTCTCCATTCACACAATAGCAGGAGATGATATGGGTGAAGGTTCATATGATACGTAAAAAGAGATAACAAAAACAATAACAACAAAATGTATTTGTCCACATAGGATTTACATTCTAAATGGCTGAAAGTTATAATCAATCAATCATTACAGTATCTGCAGACACAGAAACATTTTAAACAATACCAGTACAACTAAAATTCATTGTCACTTCCTGTTAGATTATGTAACTGGTAGAAGAGAAATCAATGTTAATGAAGGTTCAGATAACTTACTGTCAAATGTCCTCAGAAATACTTTTTAAGGAACCTAAATGTATTATTAATTTAGATTTGCATGCAGGCTAATAGAGGTTCTTCTTTTATCCTTCCTTTAATCTTGTAAAGAGAGAGAGAACCATCATATTACTTTGACTATTGGGAAAAAATTATGAAATAGGCAAATAAGCAGTTGAATTTACCAGAAGCCAAAGTATTTAAAGGTTAATCCATTTCTTTGGAAGAGGAAGGATGAACTAAAATAGAGAAACAACAATAACATGCTGAATCACTTTCTTTTTTTCTTTCTTCTTCTTTTTTTTTTTTTTCCAAGACAGCAGCAATTTCAAGATAAGAACAAACATACAAAATGTCATATCATTCCCTAGATGGGACTGTCTATCTACCTGGCTATTAGCATGGGCTCCAGATTGTTTGATTAAAGAAAGTCCAGTTAGGAGAAGCTTCTCCCCAGGAAAGGAGGGCTACTCAGGGTTTCCTTTAACACAGCGGGGTCTGGTAATAAACACTTGGCCTTTTGTTCCCTGCACAGTTGGCAGGAGGCAGGCCAACAATGCTGCAGCTTACAATGCCCTCACCCAAGGGATGCATGATGATGCTGCATTCATTCTCAGACGAAGGGAAGAGGTCGCGAACTAGTTTTTAACATCGCCTCTAAAAGCCATTGTTTCTTTCCTGACTCTCAGATGAAGTGCCTTTTGACTGGTGAGAGAGACTTTTGTGAAGGCTCATGTTTGGTACAGGTGAAGGGGGCATGTGTTTGGTGGGTACTGTATGGTTAAAATGAATCTTGTTTTTTGAGAAGGTCTGAGTGACGGCTGTCCTGGGACTGCAGCAGAGAGGGGCTTGGAGATCAAAAGGAACGCAGCTGTTAGAAGCTCGAAGTCTCCCACAGCCCTGGTGAGCTTCCACAGACAGGGCTTTAATATGCTGATAAAATCTAACCATTGACTCCAGATCCTTGCTGTAGTTTGAGGCTTTTGGGTTGGTACCCACAGCAGAGACAGAAGGATGATTAAATTTAGGTTTGAGTCTAGAGTTTAGGCACAAATGATTAGTAGCAGGGTTAGTGGCAGGTAGACAGATCCTGGGTGCCCAAACACCCAAACAAGCACTGCTCTCTTTTAGCACACTAGGCCATATTCCATGTGGTTGGTGGGATTAAGTGACTAGATTCAGGTGTTGTTACAGCTGTGGAAAGTCCCCCCACCAATAAAAGTCCTGCGTAGGCAGCCTTTGGTTAGGTGCACTAGGAAGTGACCTCCTGATCAAATCCAGATGTCTGCAAAAAAAGTCAGATTGTGACACCTACAGAAGGTGTGACTGCTACAGTCTATTCCTGAATCATGCTGGTCTCTTTCTTCCGTTAGAAAATGCTTGTCCTCACAGGCCTCCCACCACCCCTTCAGTCCTCACCATCTCTCTTCTCTCTTCGAGAGAGAATCCTACGTCTTCTCTCTTGTCAGTTCAGTTTGGAATTTGGAGAACAAGAATGTTCTAGTAAGGACAATATTTTTCAGTTTCAGATTCAGAGTATGGGGACAGTGTAGACAGAAGCAAATATATGAGCAGTTAACACTTCAAAGACACATTACTTGATCTGCCAGGCTAGTGAATTCAGGGTGGAGCGTACACACTTTGAAAATGGAAACCAGCAGATTACCCCAGCCCCACTCCTGTCTCACGCCCCTTTCCTACCCCCCAGTCCCTCAACCCTACCCCACTACCCCACACCCCTAGTCTGACGAATGCTGCAGGTTGGGCCTCATGCCACAGGGTTCTGGTGCTTTTTAAACCCCTGAGACGTTGGCAGTGCCCACTCAAGGCACACACTCCAAAGCAAAGCACTCTTCTCGTTCGCCTTCCCTTCAGTCTTTTTCACCCACCGTACTTCCTCAGCCTATTAGGCTGCAGGCTCCAATTAGCAATTAACCCACACTATTGTTGGGGAACAGTTTATCACTTAAAACGGGGCTCCTCGACTCACTGGTGGCCTTTTTGATCTAAAAAGCACTGTTTGCCTGTAAGAGGCTTATTAGAACAACCAAAACAGAGCACAGTGTGAGAAGGCCACCTTTCATAAGACAATCATGAGGTGTTGCAGAGAGAAAATAACTTTTTGCTTACATGCACACAGGCATACACCCTGTCAATGCCTGCTCTCTCACACACATACACACACACACACACACACACACACACACACACACACACAGCCACATCTTTACAGAATACCCTACTGAGACCAACGAGTCATTGCTTCCCTAGTACTTGAGCAGCATAATCGGGTCCTGGCACGTTTTTAAAATAGCACCCCTCGTCAGCGATTGTGGCAAAGGTGTGTAACTGTCAAGCTCAGAATGGAACCTACGTTACAGTGGACATACTCAAGCATACTCAAGCAACATGAAACGTCCCAACTGAGCTCCTTTTGAAATGATATAGAGATGCACAACTGGGATTCAATCTAAAACCATCAAAGGAATTTAAAATATACCCACATAAACATTGAAAGGCAAATTAAGTGCTACACAAAGGCATACAAATATTCAAATTTCTTTTATGCTAAACTCTTATCCAAAGCAGTTTACATACATAATTATCAGTATGTACTGCATGCATTACCCAGGAATTCAAACAATCATTCCTTGCTAGCACCTTGCTCTTCTAGGTGAACTACAAGAGTACATAATGAATCATGACAGTGCTGGAATCTTGGCATAGATTTGTATTTATTTTCCTCTCTCCTGCCTTTTGGATTCTGGGTTACACTTTAACAGTCATTAGCAGCTTCCTGGGAGAGTGCCCCTGTTTGGCTCTGCCCCCTCTCGACGGGGGAATTCATTCCCATACATTTATCTGCAGAGATGCATTTCTTTGCCAGGCAAAAAAGAAATCCTAGAATTTCATGAGAAGAATTCAGGCCCACCCACATGCTGGAAGCTTGGAGCTGTGTTCTACATTAAAAGACAGATTTTGCACAGTTGGGGATTTATCCGTTTCCCCAGGTGCAAAGAGATATTGTTGCCTCACTTGAAAGTGGGCCCATAAAAAGCTGGTATCTTTTATTAGAACGGTGAAATATTAATCATTTCCCTGGTTGTGTGAGATGAATGCGATTTATTTCCACACAGCACTGTCGCTTCCATTCAGTCTGCTGTGAGTCTATACCTGTGAAACTTCTGAATATAGAAACTTTAACTAGACATTGAAACAAGCAGGAGAACATTCTGCCTACTTCTACAGCAGAATGTTGGAGGAATAAGACTTGGAAGTTTGGCTCATTATAGATGTTTGAATTACAGTACAGTATGTACAGAAAGTCAACCATTCTACTCTCACTTAGGCATGTGACAGTCTACTGTGGACTGGGAGGTGTTAGGTGGCTAATAATAGCGTTCACAGCTACTGAAGTACAAAGATCACTACATGAAAAAAAAAATGGGGAACTGCCCTGACATGGTTTAAAGAAATGTTTCTGAGTGGTTTATTCAAGACAACTCAAATAATAAAACACAATAAGATAATGTGCAGGAAGTAAACACACAAAAAACAATACAGAAATAAATAATGACATTATAAGGATAAAGCTCTCCAGTGGATCTTTACCCAGAAGGTCATTATTTGATTATATGAGATAATGTCCATTACACTCTTGTTCTTACCTGTATTATTGATAGATTCAGACACATGGACATCGGCATTATGAAAGAGAGAAAACAACAGAGGAACAAATTAGTCAGTGTTGACTTCAAGGTCTAAGAATTAACAGTCATAAGTCATTTGACTTTTATTTACTCAAAATGAAATATCTACAGCATTGCTATAGTTGTTGTGTTTATTTACATTTCTGTATGTGTTTCCTTGTTCTGCAGGGTCTGCCCATTAACATATAATTTAAAGAAGTTTTGTATTTAAGGGTAGTGTTACTGAAAGTGTCAAACTGTTGTAAATTCACACATTTCACATACTGTGTGTTTCACATATTGCAACTTTTATTTGACAGCCTCAGACGGAGGAAAGCTTCCACAATAACTAAGGCATGAGTAAAAGATTAAACTATAAAACAACAAAACTAACCATATGTGTGTGTGTGTGCGTTTGTGTGTGTTTGTATGTATGTGTATGTGTTTGTGTGTTTGTGTGTGTGTACAGGAGGGCAGGGGGTTGAAAAATAATTACTTTTCCTTCAATTGATATGAATGGTAACTGTAGACATAGCCAAGTCTTAATGAATTACCTTCTGGTCTAGTGCACGTTTATATAGCTAACATGTTAATTACTGTCTGGTATTGCTTAAATCAATTTACATTTAACCTAGATTTCCCCTCTACAAGAATTATAGTATTCAGTCAGTGTGGTCAATGTAAACACAAACTATTGATACAAAATACTAGTAACAACATATTTATTTCCATAGTATGTTGTTTCTGTTTAAGGTACTTTAATTGCTAAGTGTGGTTTCTGTGGAAAAAACATACACAAGATATGTGAGCCTGAAACTCAATAATATAATTATATACCTTTAAAAAAATGGCTTGGCTGGGATGTGATAAAACTTTGCTAATAGTAGGTTTCCAAAAAAAGTAACCGCAAAATATAATCACGATTTCCATAGATAATGCCATTCACTTGAGATGTTGACCACAATATTGAATCGTCAGCCTCCTCCTTTCCCTCTTCATTATATATATTAAACCAGGCATATCCCTCCACTTAAGTTCTTATTCAGTCCCTTGTCTGAGACATGCAAACAATAGGCCTTCTTAGACAAGAGGTGTGACCCCCAGCCTGCCTCCTAGGTCACCTATTCCTACTACGTAGCCAACTTTCCCACGCGAACCTTGTGCACTCATTAGCGCTGCGGGTGTGTGCTGGAGGCAAGATCCAGGTGAACTGGTTGACGCGCTGTTCAAGGAGGAGTTGGGCTAGTTGGCTAAACCCTTAAACCCTATAAACTCGTCTCTTGTCTCTCCTTTCTGCTAATTTGTTTGTGGCTGGTGCTGGAGGCCAAACAGGGCGAGTTGACGGTGACTCCCATAAACAGTGACCCACCCATCAAGTCCCTCACGCAAACACAGTCGGCGGCCGGCAACCTTAGCTGGGTGTGCGTCTAGCTCGTACGTGACCTCACACGTGACCTTGCACGTGACCTTGCCGGACCAAGCCCTGCAACGGAACGCGTCGCCGCCAAAAGGCCGTGGGTATCTGATCCGGAGTTGCCGGAGATTCACTTCGTTTCGAAGCAGTCAAGGTCAAATCAATGCAGCAGGAAGTTTCCCTGCATGCAGTAATGGGTGGTGTCAGCGAGAGCTTATTTTAAGCCTCGTTTTTTCTTCGGGCAGACTGCCGCTCCACTGCCTCCCCTCCCAGAATGCATTGGGGAGGACGTCAGAAGTCCTATTCATCCTTCTCAGTGAGGTGCAGTTATCACATAACCTCTGGAAAAGGGTGGTCACCAAGGCCAGCCTCTAATTAAAAGGGACAGGCTGTAAGCAAACTCATCCTCTTAAATGTTTACAGATGCCTACGTGAAAAGAGGTTCAGCTGTTCCTGCTTTGAAACACTGGCGCAGCAGGATGAGGTGGAGTGCAGTTTTCCTCGAGCTCAAAGTACTTTACTGAATTGTTTTCATACAGAAACGGTGCCTTGAGAAACTGTTTTGGTCCACTGGAATTCGCACTTCTACTAGTTTCGGTATTAAAAACATTTCTCAACGCACTTCAAAATAGCAGAAAAGCATTTATGAAACCTTCTAGAATTCACTTGCACTTCAGTTTGTCTTTTTTTTACATCCTGTGAGCCACTGTATCCTACATCACAATGAGGAAGTCTTGTAAAAACCTCTTCCCCTTGAGTCATGGGAAATAAGTTTGTGGCATGTTTGTTTGGAGCTGTTGAGGTGATGCCAGCATGTTGTTGACAATGCGATTAGCCGTTGACTGCAAGCAAAGAAAAGAAAAAAGGCAGCAACAAGCTAACGTGGATAAATAGCTTGTGAGGACGAATTTATAGATAACATTCATGGTCATTCTGGAGGCTGCTGGAACTTTCCGGGCCAACAGCTTTCGTTGGCATGCACAGTGTAAACTACTCTATCTTGAATTAGCTGGAAGCGGAAGTCCACTGACCTGTTCCCTCACACATTAAGCTGCCCTTACATGATACAGGAGAGAAACCTCAAAGCACTCCAGCAAGCTGGTGCTCGGAGCAGCCGCCACAGAAAATGCCAGGATGCAGCGTATTTTTAGGGTGAGCCTTGAAGAGAGAGAGAGAGAGAGACAGAGAGAGAGAAAGCAAGTGCTTTTGTGTGGTTTCCCAGTGCTGCTTCGACTCCGGGAACACCAGCTGCCTGTTCCGCAGAAATAGTCGAGAAGAATGTCTGAAGCTGACGCGGACGTCCGCTTCAAAGCCAACGGCTGATCGATATCAACTTATCGTCTTTCGTAGCATTTCCAGTTGTCGGCCAATACTCAGGCCTACGCGAAGATTTTTTATTAGGATTCTGCAATATGACAAGCTCCTAAGTATGTCGAATTACATAATGACTTAAGGTAATCTCCTTGATCGATTTAGGACAACTGAAAACCACAAGTAATATACCACAGCAAGAATTTCCACCATAATGGCTGAACACAATTCACATGCCCTCTCCTCCCTCTGCTCCTAGACCAGTGAAGGGACTGTGACCTTTTGTTGGTTCTGCTCCCTTTGCAAGGGACACCAAAGCCTGACAGGAGAGAGGAACACAAGTCAGCACTATCTGGCCCAGGATAATGAAGTTAGCACAAATTTTACACCTGGGTTCCTGTGTGGTGACTTCATCCATCTTCCCTGGCAATCGAGACAATCACTGGTCCGAGATAATCTTGTTACCTGTGAAACGCACTCAGGCCAGTTCCATTTGGGAGGTGCTTGCAAAGAGGCTTAACATGGGCAAAAACAAACCCGAACAGCCACAGACCCATCCTCACCCACAGACCCATCCTCACCCACAGATCATTGTGGAAGGGGCTTCTGGTGGAGGGTCTCACTTCCTGGACAATTTCGCTCTTACAAGCATATCATGTATGCAGGATCTGTCGAATGAGAGAACTGAATGTCTCTACCCTTCTGTCTATGTAAGAAAGGAGTCACTTCAGCAGCTGTCAGGAAAATGCAGGGCACCTTGTTTCTCGCACCCTGGCCTTCGAGGGCACCTTGTTTCTCGCACCCTGGCCTTCGAGGGCACCGTTTGCATCGCGCTACGTTTGCGAGGAACAATTCGTCTCACGGCAGCCCATGACATTCTGAAGCACCTTGTCAGATGCCGCCTGACCCGTGTGCTCCGCACGGCGCCCCCCGGGGGAAGGAGTAAAAAAGAACGAAACAATAACAGAAAGGGTTGTGTGCAGCCAAGAGAAGAAATGGGAGGGGGGGTTTGGGGGGGGGGGGTGACAACGAAAAAGAATGGGAACGCTTCAATGCTAAACCCACCATCCCAGCACTTCCTCCCCCTTCACACACACACACACACACACACACACACACACACACACACACACACACAGGCCATTGTACACCCAGGGGGCTTTGCAGATAAATGGCCGCATGTTAACCACATTTGACGTGCTGCACAAAAGGGGGGGGGGGGCACCGCAGGTCCCATGATGCAACCTGCAACAACTAGAACCCCACCCAGATC
>JAOYMR010000023.1:9308861-9319743 GCA_025802075.1 Tenebrosternarchus preto
ACCCCTGGTATACCTTTGAGAGACATTGTGTTAACCCTTGGTATACCTTTGAGAGACATTGTGTTAACCCTTGGTATACCTTTGAGAGACATTGTGTTAACCCCTGGTATGTCTTGCTGTCTTTAATCAAAAGACCCAAGTTACAAAAACGATGACATTTTTTTGTTCTAAAGACTATAGCATTCGAAAGCTCTAACCTAACCACACAGCAGTGTAATCTCACAATAATCCATTTCAGTTTAGTTCACAATGATTATAATAAATTTGTCTAAACTGGCAATTCATATTCAGTTCATATTATGCCAATTTATCTAATATCTAATATTAAGTCAATTAAATGTGTGATAAAGTTTATAGCACTACATATTAAACCAAGTACGATACCAGCCAAGACTCAGTATGCTGTTGGCTTTGCATTTGGTCGTCCGCAGAAGGAAGATTATACATTAGTGACCATTTTGTATTCACGGACACAAACCACAATCAAATATGCAGCTGGCTGAGCAAACCCACGGGTGACCAGAGCAGGCAACCAGAAGTGTGGTGAGATGTGTCAGCTTGCAGCCTGCGTAACGCACGGTTGGCTCGAACCCCAGCACTTTCCCCTTCTCGGCAGGCCGTGGAACGCTGTGAGCTCCTCCGTTATTGCTGCTCCATCCAACCCCCCCCCTGCAGCGCATGGGAAGGCCCGGACACAACGGCCGCCACGTCTGTTAGTTGGAAGGGCGTTCCTTCTTCATATCACCGGAGCAATGGCAAGGGAGCAGGCTGGGATAGTGGCCGGGGGGGTGTGATCAGAAAGAGGTGTTGGAAGTGCTGGAGGTGCTTTAGTACGTTCATCCTGCGGGAAGCTTCTGCTCCTCTGGGTCCCAGGCAGAGGTTTGGCAGGCTGCACTTTCTTTAATTTTACTAACCAGGATTATTCCACATGTCTCCCTGAGGATCTCGAGCCCTGCTGACCAGGAGGGTAGATACAACCCAACCCCTGTGTTAAAGTCACTTTTGATGCACTCGATCACTCTGATAACTACAATAGTCATTACTTTGGAAGCACTATACAGGTTCAGGGTTTTAGTTCTAATGCATTTTTAAAATTCTTTTAAAGTTAAGTTCTTTTAAAGTTTTCTTTATTTTTTCTTGCAGTTTTTGATCATTAATGATCATTAAATAATAACTGTTACACAATTGATTTAAGATGTGATTACCCTTTGGACTGTGACATATTTTCATAAATATCCCAATGAGAACACAATAAGAACAGATATAAGGTTCATACAGACATATACATGTCCAGCCACTTTCTTTAGGACACTGACCTAAAGACACCATTCATAAACATAAGCATAAAGTATTAGAACTCACAGTTTTATATATGGCAGCTTTTTTGTAGAAACTGGGTTACTATATATATAACTACAGCATCTGTACAACACCTTCCTTCCTTTTCCACAAACACACACACACAAACACGCACACAAACACGCACATGCAAACACACACACACAAACACACACACACAAACACGCACATACATTTGTCCTCAAATGACCTTGTAATTCCATAATTCTGTGCACAAACATATTTTTAAAAAAGCAGCTGCATGTTTAACCCCCTCCGCACGCACGACTAATCTGATCACGGACACTGAGTCACAACGGTTCACAGTGACAGCACTTGGGTGACATACACCCCCTTTTAATTAGAACTTCTTCCTTCTCCCTCCATGAGAGGCAGGTACAGGCTTCACTCAGTCCACAGCAGGTCGGACTCCAGCGTGGGAGTGTTGCAGCTGGCGCTCGGTTAAATCCCGACCTGTAGACAGCTGTTCTCGGGAGTTCTGGCCCACCACAGAGAAGAAGGATCAGGTACACTGCACAGCCCTCCCAGGTCTCTGAACAGATGCCTCTTCTCTGGCAACAAGCTGTGGGGACAAATATTTGTTGTTGCAATTTTTCGAAGCGCAAAAAGGTTAAAACAAGCCTTAAGTCCATATAATACCACCAAATGCCACAAATCTGGAAAAGCACATTTATCCCACAGATGTTGTGGGAAAAAAATATGGCAGAGAAGCAAAAGAATGGGGACGATTCCAGGGAGTGACTGAATTCTACTGTAGTAGAAGATGTCAAGCTCATCAACACTGGTGAAGCACTTAAGTACTGCATATACAAAAACTTCCTCCATATACAAAAAAATCATCTACATCTCCTACTGCAGTACAAAGCAATTTCTCATCCAGAATCATCCTCGAAATTATGTTTGTCCAATACATTACACCTCTATACAATTCATTTCACACATTACACCTCTGTACAATACTTTGCATTTCTGTACAATGCAGTGCACCTCTGCATAATGCAGTACAGCTCTGTACAATAATTTGCACCTCTGTATGATTCAGTTCACCTCAGTATAATGCAGTGCATCTTTGTATAGTACTTTACATCCCTGTACAATACAATACACCTCTGTACAATACTTTACACCTCTGTAAAATGCAAGGCACCTCTGTGTAATACTTTACACCACTGTACAATCCAATGCACCTCTGTATAATGCACCTCCAAATGGTAAAGATCTCCCTTGGCAGCATCAGATTATATGAGTTTAACTGCATGAAACAGACTCACCAAATTACAACACGAATGCTTCCATCCACAACATATAATTTGAAATTTGCCAAGGTGAGGGTTCCAGTGCCAAACTGTGTTGGTTTCTTTGAATATTTTTGCATATGACAGGCTGCAATTATTCAGTTCAAGAAAAATGTCCGTGAGGTCTTTGAACAGACCAAGTTAGCCACTCTGAGCCAATTAATCAGTCAAGTTGAGTTTTGTTTAATTGTCGTGGCTTTTGCTCAGGTTGTTGAGATTACATGGACTCCTAGAGTATCCATGACTCCCAGAAAGCCCAGCCATGGTATATGATAGAATAATCATAAGACTGTGGTGAAATGTAATACCATCATAATATTATGGACATGTTTCATAGGGTCTAGAACTACTCTGTGCTGAAAGCTTTAAATGTAAGAATTGTCACCTCAGGCAGCACTGATTAAACAAATATACTTAAACAGGAACCTATATAGTATCCAATGAAATATCCAAGGCAACTGTACTTTTCAGAGGAGTTTCTGATATTGTTTTAACCCAACATTTCAACCCTAGTTCTCCTCCAATAATTACACAGTCACAAAGTATCCAGTGGGATTTTTTGTGGTGCTTCCTAAACCCCTGTATCCACAGCATGTAGGATGTTGAGCTAGATACATTTAGCTAGTTTAAGTTTAGCTCATTTAAACTAGATACGTTTCAAACATTACTTCAGCTTCCTGTAACATTGCATTCTGCAGGCCCTCTGGAACCTGAAGTAAAACTACCAGGGAATTAGAGGCAATGTGATGGTTGGTGGTTTCAAAAACAGAAACAAAAGGTGCTAGAAGTCAGTAAGTCAGCAAAATCTTGGCAACAAAACACATGGCGAAAGATGGAAGTTCTGGGCTTTGGGTGAAATACCGCTTTGAAAGATAAATGAGACTCAAAGTGGAATGCAACCCATCCCTACAACTGGAAGGCGTCCCAAGTGGTGACCTGACCACAGACAGGAGGAACACAACCAAAATGCCAAATTACCACAGTACACAGGCTGTATGTGTGTAGTCTGGGTCACTCTGAACTCGGGACTGGATTAATAACAGCATCCTGGTCCTTTGCTAGCTGTTCATGTTTGAGATAACACGTCTGTCCAAAACTAACAGCTGTCTGCATCTCTTGCACTCCTCCTACATCTGACCAGATTGAATAAGATTCCCCTGCCAATTAAGCCTTCCCTGCTGGTAGGCACAGTACTTTTCCACCACAAAAATGCTTTGTGGAGAAAACGCAGTCCAGAATTTTCACTACTGAATATTAAAAATAATGCCACTGCCCCAGAGTCCTGCACCTGGTCTGCATATTTTTTTTCCAACTTAAGCAGACCTGGGGCTGAAAAAAGCCAGGAGTGCAGACCGACAAGCCCAGGCTAAATCTTTTGAGATCTGGTATTATCTGAAATAGTGGATCTGGTATCATCATCTGAAATAGTGGATCTGGTATCATCTGAAATAGTGGATCTGGTATCATCGGAAACAGTGGATCTGGTATCATCTGGTATCATCTGAAACAGTGGATCTGGTATCATCTGAAATAGTGGATCTGGTATCATCTGAAATAGTGGATCTGGTATCATCTGAAATAGTGGATTGTATTAAGTAGTTCAAGTAGATGCTATATGGCACAGTCTTTTCAGTTTTAAGTTTGGGGTTTTTTTGTGTGTTTGTTTTAAGCCCAGATGTGTTCACAGCTGCAAAGCTCATGCTATTGTTTATCCATAATATCTTGTTTACTAGATTTCAAATAAAGATCTTAAGACCTTTTCTGCATTTTGCACTTTACTGTGTTTGTTTGGGTGAAAAAAGCATAAGACTGCACTGACTGGGCTTCCAGTTGCTGATAATTAGGTGTTCACACACCAGACTGCACAGAGAGAAAAAAAAAAACACTGACGTATCCAGTCAGGAAGTGAGTCCAGCAGCAGGAAACGAACAACAATAAAACAAAATGGCTGCCTCATCAGGGACCTTCAATAGAACGCCAAAAAAAAAAAAAAGAACACATACAATCATCTTGGGGTGATAGGTTCTCAGCCTTTACAAGCCAGCTGTTCTCTCTCAGGTCCTGTCCATTAGGAAGGCAGCAGGTTGCTGTTCATGCCTGCACTATTCATTACTGGGCCTCAAGAGAATTTTTTTAATGTTCTGAGTCCTCCTTTAGAGAGCATGTTGGACTGTCATGCTCCACAGGTGGGAACTGAATTAGAGGAAGCGAAGTTCATTCTTAAGAGTACATGATTCCAGCTGAGAAGTCTTACTATAAAGCCCCATAGGACTGTTACGATGTTCTGACTTCTTAGAGGCCACTCAAGACCTGAATGTGGTCACAATTTTCATGAACACCTGCTGGGGATAATCTTTACGAGAAAGTTTCACTTCTCATTTAGATAAAGCCTTATAATGTGAGATATTAAGACGTGATATCAAGAGTGTTTTAGTCTTGTGTTGATGATAAAAACATCTATATAATGTTCATTCAGAAACTACTTTTTTTTTGTTTTGTAATTCATTCTTTTCAGTTTGAGAACCATATTCATTAATTATTTTATACTTATTGGACATTCAATGGGGAAACAAATTGAATAAGTGATCCATTCTCATATATTCAGACAGGAGGAATTCACTGACCCTTCGATCCAGGCAAAATGGTGTTGCAGTGAGAAAGTTTTGCGTAAGTAAATAACAGAATGCTTTTTAAAGGAAATGGTTATTTCCCAAACCTGACTGGTCTCTATTAACAAATCAGACTGTCAAATTAAGCTGAAACACTTGCTCTTTGCTGATTGTTTGGATACATTTTATTTTACTATTTTTATATTTATATAGGAAGTCCTATCTTTTTCTGTCTATAATGTCCTATGAGCATAAAAAGCTCATAGGCTCGAATTCTTTTCTCTCTGATTTTTTTTTTTTATTATTTTTGTTCAATTTATCCTTAATACAAGTCAGGGTGCTTTGCCCCAGAGTTTAACAGATTTTTTAAGATGGTCACTATTATAAGCCTATGTTAGTTTTTGTGCTAAATAAGAAAAGATGTGTCATTTTTCAAATAAATATTTGTGAAAATGTCAAGGACAATCTGCCTTTGAAAACATCCATAGTATTTCTATTTAAATAAGCAGTTTGGGACTTTGCTCATACTGAACTGGCTGGGATGTCACACCCAATTACTCCAACAGAATCTGATATGGACAAAATGACCTTCACTTTATCAGCAAATTTTTGATTGCTGGTGACATGAGATGTCATGAGTAGCATGTTTCTTCATGCTAGATTTGTTCATTCTCTCTTCTTACCTTATTTCAGAGGAAGTCATATGGCGTCTGGCTCCTCACTGGTGTACCACCAACAAAAGGTTTCTGGTTAAAGATGCGAGACGAATAGAAACCAAGCAAGACGTTCCAAACATTTCTCCCTGTGGAGCATGAAGGAACATGGGCATCTATTGAAAGATGTGATAGTTCTGAGTCATGAGCTGGTATGAAGTATGACAAAACTTCTGGTAGAGAGTCAGTGATGCCTCAGCCCACAGTGGTCTCAACATATACAAACCCGGGCTTACAATAGGACTGGTGGGACAGGTGGTGAGCATGACACTGTTGTCACTGTGACACCCAACCAGGTAGAAGGACTTAGAGCTTTCCATTAATCCTCATGCAAAAACGGAAGTGTAAATGTTCCGCCTTGTTTGGAGTAACTAAGGCATATGCTCTGGGAAAATCCAACATGTTCCCAGTTTTAATACCTACCTCCGCGAGGCTAACCAGTCCCAGATGTGCTCCAGCACAAAATACATTTTCACCCTCTTAAAACTTCCCCCCCTTCTTTTTCTCTCCCTCTTAAGCCAACTCCAGGTCAACGACTTCAGTTCCAGCTACAGTGGTGGCTAAATATAGATTTATAGAGTCACTAAAATTGCTTGTTTTTAGATCATCAGTCAGTGCGATCCTTAAGAGAGCAAATATTTATGCCTTTTTAAAAGGGAGTATGTCAATGACAGCGGTGTCGCTTTTCCTGAAGCCGACAGTAGAATGCTGTTAATTATGACTCAGGTTGTACTAAATCACAATAATAATCAATCCGAGGAAAGTTTGGTCGAGGTCCTGTTAGTCATCACCGTGGGCCAACAGACTCCCACTAAAAGACATGTGAGAAAATGTTTTGGTTTGTTTTTTGTTTTAAGTGGGAGATTGTCTCTTTAGGCACACACACAAACACACACACACATGCAGTGTCACAAATCCTTTGAGAGCAGAGACGGCTGCTCAGAAGGAGATGGGGAACGTGTGAACCTCACCAGTGTTATGACAGTGCGGCGGTGGGGCCCCTCCGGCCGATGTCCTCTCCACGTTCTCCGATCACCTAGGGGGTCTCGGCATCCTGTTCTCCTCCAGCAGAAAGAGGTGGGGAGAGGAGGAAGTGGGGCCCAGTGTGAGCTGCGAGCTTGCGGGGGCTTTGAGAAAGTGAGGGGTGGCTGGCTTGACCCAGGCTTTCCCAGGGAGAAGAGCCTCAGGAATATCTCACGAGCTGCAGACGTGGGGGGCTTGTTTCCTTTTCACATGTTTTACATGCACTGAGTGGGTTCCTCCTGCCGAGCATAGGAGCTCCTAGCGTTTTTATAGCATATGCAGCCAAATACGGGAGCTTTCACAGCATGTGCAGCTATCGCTGAAACATAGCTGGGACAAGTATATAATGCAACATCACATGTGTTAACCGGTCCCCACTACCTTTCAGCCACTGATAGCTCCTTTAGCATTTCTTATTCTTTAATAAACCTGTCATCAGCAGTTAGTAAATGTAAACACTACATACTGAGCCGTGCATCTGAGCAGTCAGTAAAGCTGCCAGTAGAACGGTCATCATTGTCCATCGTCATTATTCATTTCCTTTTTTTGTTTTCATTTTGACTCCTCAGCTCTGAACTACGAAAACGCAAAACTCACAATGAGCGAGAGAAGCAACCCTCATCCAGGCATCTGTCTGCACCAACACAGCCTGCTCCTCCCATTCAGACTTGCTTTGATGCCCATCTCAAAGAAACATGGTGACTAATCACAAAATACAGGACTAAAAAAATGACTCAGCGCTGAGATAAAATGCAGAGTTTCACCTTCCTTTGCTTCGTACTCGTTCTGTGTGAATCAGATGCCATTCTGGCAGCTTGGGTCTAGGTGCAGATGAACCTGTCCAACCCAGCTCAGGGTCTCTGTGCCAGGAGGTGCCCCCACCAGCAACCTCTTCCAGGCGTTAGACAATGGAGATAGATCAGGGAAGGGTGCGAAAGATCTGACAAAGCAAACATTCCTGCAGAGGAGGGAGCTTTGTTACAGCTGAAGTGCATGTTAGTAGGTTTATGTAAAAAAACACTTGGTAATGGAGCTAAAACATTTGTTAATTGATTAACGTGTTGTTTTGTAATATGAATCTGCATGTTCTTGAAAAAAGCACAGCGTCTTGGAAGGTCATGATAAAATAAATACCTGAATTAGTGACCTTTAAAGTGTTCTAGCACTCGTAGTATTTACAGTCAGGGAGTAACATGGAAAACTGCAGCTGTAAATATCTCACACAACAAGACAAGGTTAATAAAGGGATAATCAGAGTGACTTTAGCAGGAGATGGGTCAAGTTGCTCCACAGTTATCCAGAGGGCAGTGCACGCAGTGTCCCTGCTTTGTTGAATGGAGCCTGGAAGCCCAAAGGGACCAGGATAATGGCACCGTGCAGGAGTGAAAGAGTGTGTGTGTGTGTGTGTGTGTGTGTGTGTGCAGGAGGACTGTTCCCCCTCCCACTCAGGTCACTGGTAATGCACTCATGCTCAATCCTGGCCTCTGCACTGGGAGTTGGGGGGGGGGGTGGGGGGGAGGAAAAATAAATAGTAGCTAAAAAAACGCGTCTGGGATCTGAAGAAGGAATGCAGCGGGGCATGGGAATTGCAGTCGCCCACGAGGACACGCTGGCCAGCCTTTAAACGTCACCTCACCACCATTAGGCCTCTGCCCTGCTCGCACACGTTCACCATGCACACGCACACTATCACCCAAACCATCGGTGCTCACGGGGGCTTGAGAAAAAGAGTGTGGGCGCCATGTTCATTCATGTCTGGGGAGAAATATTAGGGCGGCGGGGGGGGGGGGTCACTGCACAATGCCTCCTCTCCCTCCTTCAATCTCTCTCTTTCTCTCTCTCTCTCTCTGCCCCTGGGGATCTTCCCCTGCCCCGGAGACAGGAAGGCCTATCCACAGAGCCACAGCCAGCCGCTCCTATACTCAGGACAATTTATTTTAACCGTGGGAAGTGAGAGAGGAGAGATGCAGGGTGGCGTTTGAGGGTTTAAGGATGACAAAGTCTTGAGGGGGGGGGGCGGAGCACATCTTTCCCACGAAGAGTGAGGGCTGGGGGGGGGTTTCACCTCTCTGTGGTGCAGGAGCTGGACACTGGGAGAGATATGATGAGTTAGGGGACAGCTGGCCCAGAACCCTCGTGTCAAGAGAGGAGGCAGACAGATAAGCATTAGTTTATTGCTCATTATTTTTGGGCAACGTTAACAGGGCTGACAGTGGAAAGTAGAGGACAGGTCAGTCAGAGCCAGGCTTCAGGTCTGTAAAAAGGGGGAAGAATGTAGCGAAAAAAGGCAAACCGCAACAATTTCTGAACACGGCTATTTCAGAAAGGCAGGGTGTGCCACGCTGGATCTCTGTCGTGGTGAGAGCCAACACAGGACATCGTATGTTATTCTCAGCATTGCACAAGAGCTTCAATGTCGATGTACGAGTTGCATACTGAGCCAACATCTAGCTATGAAGATTTTATACTGCATGTCAAAGTGATGACACATCTACTGAGAACGGAGAGAGAGATGGAAATAGAGAGAAAGACAGAGGCAGACGGACAGATAAACAGAGCCAGAGAGAGATACAGTGATAGACAGAGAGAGAGAGAGAAACAAAGAGGAGGTCAGTGGACATTTGGGGAATAATTTAAATGTTCAAATGCGAGATCTGTCAAATTGAGGAATGGATATTTATAAAACAGCTCAGAGAATGATAAAGGTT
Organism: Tenebrosternarchus preto; assembly: GCA_025802075.1. Lineage (NCBI taxonomy): Eukaryota > Metazoa > Chordata > Actinopteri > Gymnotiformes > Apteronotidae > Tenebrosternarchus > Tenebrosternarchus preto. The sequence goes on from JAOYMR010000023.1 coordinate 9,318,569, forward strand.
ATTATAAATCCTAATTCATTTGTTTCATAGTTCTTCATTGTTTCTCCAAGTCATATCAAAATTCTGTGTGACCATCTACTGTTTCCTCTGAGATGAAACGACAGGCACTGAAAGCCAAGTTAAGATTGATTTTGCAATCCATAAATCAACATAGCAGTGTTTAACATGAAACTCGGAGGGAATGCCAAAAGAAAAAAGCCTTTTCCCAACACAGAGCAACTAAACAAATTTTTCCTGGTTATATGTAAACTAGAAGTTAATTAACAAAATCCTAATTGAGTACAAGGTACATAATTATCTTATAAGCAGCATAAACATAATTTTCACTATCCTTTTTTCAGAGGCATGAGTAGTTAGTCCCATTTACAAAGTTTTGTCTGCAGGTTGGTTTAATTATGTAAATGAGGCCCCATCTTTGCCCAACCTAGGCTTTGATGTTCTCTAATTGTTGAGATCATCAAAGACAGAATCACCACTTGCTGTGAATAAATTTAACACGTTTTTTTTATCATTAAAGGGAGAGCTATGTTAATGAAGGTGGACGTAATTAAAAATGGATGAGTCTTGGTATGTTTAACTGGAATATTTGTTTCAAGATTTGGAAATGAATATGGTCGTAATAGTAGCTCTAAGATGAAGAGATCTGAAAGAGGCTAATTCTGTAGATTTCCACCAGGCAGCTAGATTATTTTTTTTCAGTCACGCTCGTACATTTGATAAAGTTGTGCAAAGTGATAATTAAAGTTAACCTCTTCTACAGTTAACCTCTTCTACAGTTAACCTCTTCTAAAGTTAACCTCTTCTACAGTTAACCTCTTCTAAAGTTAACCTCTTCTAAAGTTAACCTCTTCTACAGTTAACCTCTTCTAAAGTTAACCTCTTCTACAGTTAACCTCTTCTAAAGTTAACCTCTGTATAATGTTGGCACTGGTTTCACTGAAGTCCTGATTCACTTATTAGATGTTATATTAGACATTAATCTCATTCTATAGGTCCATTCATCCGTCTGTCTGTATGACTGTCTGTCTGACTGTGGATGTATGGATAGATAAATGGCAGATTGCAGTTACCTTGAAGACAGATATGTGGTAAGATGCCTGTATGGGAGAGTTGCTGGTAACCCTCTCACTGTGTATGGGAGAGTTGCTGGTAACCCTCTCACTGTGTATGGGAGA
>JAOYMR010000023.1:9323078-9336759 GCA_025802075.1 Tenebrosternarchus preto
GTTAGGGTTCCTTTGGAGGGTTAGAGCTAGGGTTAGGGTTAGGGTTCCTTTGGAGGGTTAGAGCTAGGGTTAGGGTTCCTTTGGAGGGTTAGAGTTAGGGTTAGGGTTAGGGTTCCTTTGGAGGGAGAGACAGTGAGAGGTTTTGCACTGTGAGGGGACCAGAAAGGACACTCTGGGTTCCCAGAAGAGTCCTAATCACTGGCTCATCATGTTGGTGCTATTTATGGGCTTCGCCTACTCTTTACCACCTTAATGTTTGTATAAAATGCCAGTGACATCTCCGTTTTGTTTACAGATGAATGAATGGTGTTGTGAAGCTAAATCTCAGTGCTTGTGGTTCTCCTCTGGACGTGTTCAGATGGGTTATGATAAGTGGCTGGACGTGGCACTCTTAACCTATCAGTTATCAGTGGTGAACTTATCAGTTAACTGGTATCATCACTTCAGTTTCTATTTTGAAGTTTGCCATCAATCATTTGGAATGGTGAGCTTAATTTAAATGCACAGTAAAATGGAGTAATTTTTTTTAATTATATATTGCATGCTCCACAGATCATTTATGTTCTACATGGTAAAGTTGCTAAACAATGAAATTAAACACAGGACAAGACAGACAGAAGGGCAGGAGTGCGACACACATGCTGTTCCGATTCCTGCTTGGCAGAGGTCCCTGAGAATTCCTCAGGATCTATGTCACCCTGTGGAGCCGAGTTCTGTGTACCACTCCCAGATTCACTCCTCTCCTGTCGTCCAGCTCTGTGAGTCACTCTCAGGAGATCGCTTAAGGTGGGGGGAGGACGGGGGGGTCACCACAGGAAATGGTCCCAACTCTCTCGCTCTCTCTCTCTCTCCCCCTCCCTTTCTCTCTCTGTTTTTGTGTGTATGTTTTTGTAACTGGGCTGGGACGAGAGTCCTTACCTTGCTAATCATTTGTTTGTTAAAATATGACTAAGCAATTTTGTGAGTCATTTTCCATTAATGGATTCTCTTCCCTTGCAGTGAACACACAATATTAGAAATCTACAGAAAAAAAAGTGATTAAGTTGGACTCCAGCATGAACTTTTCATCATCATCCACTTTCCTACGCAAATCCCTGTTCTCACGCTCTCGGTTCTGTTTGACATGTTAGATCACAACTGGCATCTCTCCTGCTTTTTAAGTCAACAGTTGACCAGCAAGAATCAGACAGGAACTTGACTCACATTGATGTGGATCATTGTTCCTGCAGTGAACCGCTTATCTGATCCAAAATGGCTCCTGGTCTGTTTTTTTTCCCTTCTGAGCAGAATTATCCACTGTCTGCTCCACACTCAGCAGCTCTTACAGTCTTAAGGTGTCCTGAGCCTCATGAGTGAGTGTCCAGAGGGGAAAACCAGGGAAATCAGGCCCAGCCCCATGACATGAAACAGCCTAATTACTCGGGCCCTTCCTGTCTCAGGGGAGAATTGCTTACATAGCACTATGTAAAGAGAGGGGAAGATCCTTCCAGCTTCAGTTCCAGGCTGTGGAGATGTGTTTAGGAGACGTGTGGGTTAGCAGAGCCACACGGACTCTCTACACTGAAAGGTAAAATGGCTGAGGTTTTTTTTCGGGGGATGGGGGGGTGTTGCACATGGGGTCAAAAAACTAACAAATGTGTGTTTTCTCACTGCATCATATTCAGCAGCTGCAGGAGATGCTTACTTCTCATTCCCTTGGGAGGAGCCAAATTCAGACATTATTACACAAACAGCATAACACACACACATACTCATGTACATGCACATATACACACACACACATACTCATGTACATGCACATACACACACACACACATACTCATGTACATGCACATATACACACACACACACACTTATGCACATGCACATATACACACACACACACATACTCATGTACATGCACATACACACACACACACACACATACTCACGTACATGCACATATACACACACACACACACATACTCACGTACATGCACATATACACATATACACACACACACACACACACATACTCATGTACATGCACATATACACATATACACACACACACATACTCACGTACATGCACATATACACATATACACACACACACACACACATACTCACGTACATGCACATATACACATATACACACACACACACATACTCACGTACATGCACATGCACATATACACACACACACACATACTCACGTACATGCACATATACACATACACACACACACACACATACTCACGTACATGCACATATACACACACACACATACTCACACGCATGCACATATACACATATACATGCACACACACACACACATACTCACGCACATGGACATATACACATATACACACACACACACACATACTCACGCGCATGCACATATACACATATACATGCACACACACACACACACACACACTTGCACACTCACACAAGCATGCACGCAGAGTAGATTCTACGTCTTCAGCTGCTGTAGTATCATTAAGGTTTTAAAGGCTCCTGATTTTCTTGAGTCCTTTGCTCTGTTAAACAGACCCTTCTCCAGCATCTATGTGTATTTTAAAGAAATCACTCATCAAAGGCTCCACAAATAACTGTTTTACCAGGAGAGTGACTGAGTTGAGCTGAAAACAAGTTCCTTGCTACATGGACCACAGGGCACCTGTCTGTCACTGGGCTAGAAATCTGACTGTTATGTCAAGGTCTGACCACTGTCCTCTGAAAATGTGAACTCTCCACTAGTGTCACTACACTCAAATCCATAGGACTGATACTGTACTTTCCATACTCGAATGTGAGAAAGTGTCATGGGGCTGAAATCACTGAGACAAAAGCAACATTCACATGGAACCAACAGTATGTGAAGAATGACTGTGTAACTCATGTCTTTGGTGCATGTTGATGTGACAGAAAAGACACAATGTCAGAATTTTTTTTAGAGCTTATTATTTTTTAAGGCCAATCTTGCATCAAATAATTACCAATGTCATACCTGATTATAATAATAGATTTTTTTCTTATTACAATTTGTTTTCTGAATCATTATTTTGGGAATGAAATATTCAAGAAGAAGTATTTAACATTAACATTGTTAGATTAGTTGCTGGCCACAAACTCTGGCCACAAAATATGGACTGGAATATGGATCTGGAATGTAAAATACGTTTTTTTTTTCAAGACAAAACAACCAGATCGTGTTTTACGTAATATCACGTTTCTTGTTTCACTTTGCTTTGTTGTGCAAGACTTGATCTTCCAGAGGACCAACACAGGGTAACTGCACTGTATCTCACTGGTTAAGGTACTTGACTGATAATCAGAATATCACCTCTGCCAGGGTGCCACAGTTGGGCCCCTGAACAAGGCCCTTAACCTTCAATTGTAATTGTAAATTCCTCAAATCCAGTTGTAAGTTGCTTTGGATAAAAGATGTCCATCCAAATGCCATAAATGTAAATGTCATGAGTCTTGGAATAGTGTATATTTGTGAAAAGACAAACAACAGATACCAGTTCCCAGGTCATGAAACTCTGTGTCCATGACCAACTGAGACTAATAACACACTTATTACAGTTCAAAAGGATCCCAATCCTAATCCTAATACATAGCAGGATAATCCTGAAGGCTTCAGACGCCCCTCCTGCTGCTCCTCACACTCTTGCCATGACTTGCTCCCCTTGTTTGTAATGGAGGACCTTCATGAAATGGTAGAAATCTGGAGTGAGAGTTCCTCACACTTGGACTCTTGGCTGTCTCATTCTTGACAGCAGAGTGAGTAATAAAGTTGGTATTAACTGGATCCCAAAGAAAAGGAGGGGGAAAAGTTCCAAAAAGTCAAACAACAGATTAGATAACATACAGTCCCTCCTGTCATGATTCCAAGGTGTCTCTTGGAATTAAAAATGTTTGACTACTGATCTGCACAACATCAGGACACCAATGAGCTACTGACCTGACCAACACCAGGACACCAATGAGCTACTGACCTGAACAACACCAGGACACCTATGAGCTACTGACCTGAACAACACCAGGACACCAATGAGCTACTGACCCGAACAACACCAGGACACCAATGAGCTACTGACCTGAACAACACCAGGACACCAATGAGCTACTGACCCGAACAACACCAGGACACCTATGAGCTACTGACCTGAACAACACCAGGACACCAATGAGCTACTGACCTGGCCAACACAAGCACACCAATGAGCTACTGATCCGCACAATACCAGGACACCAATGAGCTACTGACCTGAACAACACCAGGACACCAATGAGCTACTGACCCGCACAATACCAGGACACCAATGAGCTACTGACCCGCACAATACCAGGACACCAATGAGCTACTGACCCGAACAACACCAGGACACCACTGAGCTACTGACCTGAACAACACCAGGACACCTATGAGCTACTAACCTGAACAACAACAGGACACCAATGAGCTACTGACCCGCACAATACCAGGACACCAATGAGCTACTGACCTGACCAACACCAGGACACCAATGAGCTACTGACCTGAACAACACCAGGACACCAATGAGCTACTGACCTGAACAACACCAGGACACCAATGAGCTACTGCCACACTGAAGAAAAATGCAGTGACATGTTTCTTTTGGGTTGGTTCGGCCTTCAGTGATGGGAGAGCAGGGCTGATGGGAACCTGGGGTAGATAAGGGAAGGTGGAGTAGCTCCTCCACTGATTCCTTATCGTTTTTTCCGCTTATTAAGTCAAGCAGCCAGCATGAGAGACTCAGCGGCAGGGAGAATGAACCGGAGCTTAATCACTACAATCAGGTAATGAGGGCTATTTCATCTAATCGTTTCAACCACTCCACACTACAAATCACTTCTTCCCCTAATCTTTTTATTAAAGGAATACTTAAAAGCATGGTAATGTTGCTAAAATGAATGGAAGCCAGCAGGAGTCAGCTAGCATTATAAACGCTAACTGATCTTCAGTACCTTCTCTTCATTGATAGCCATGATAACATTTAGCCTGAAGTGTTCCTTTAATTCAGCTCGATTCCTGGCATGTGTGGAACATGGACTAAGAGGAGAATATATAGGTGCTGTTATATTGTAGTTACAAAGTCAAACTCCCACACAGCACTTCCTGGGAGTAAATCCCTCCCCAAAATCCACTTTCTCACACTAACCTCCATCCTGGAATCTGCTTCCTCTGCAGTAGCCCCTTCTGTAGACCCGTGATAATTCACTTTCCCCGACCCTGGAAGTCATCAAGGCGTGTTTGTGCACAAGCCAGGGAACCTTCTAGGATTTGACAAGGCCTGTCCTCCCTCCCCTCGCAGAAATGGATGATCTCTGTAAATACAGGAATAAATAGAGAAACAACCTCAAACAAACATTTTTAAGGGAAGCTGCAGCATTAAACAAAGAAAGGGCTTGGTGGGATCCCACATATGCCAGGCTGTAGGAACCACAAGCCGTTGTTTGAATAGGTGATTCCACCTTTGTTCCAGATCTTTCCCTTCCTCTGTTTCAGTTTCAAGCTAAATGTGTTAGAAGTTCATCTAAACCAAAATTTACCACCCCCCCCAAAAAAAACCCTAAACATTGAATAGCAATTATAACATCAATGAATCAGCAGAAGGACCAGCTTTGGATGGGTTGGATGTAATGGCTGCCATACTGCATATTCTACCTTCATTTTTTGTATCGAACTGGTGTATTGAACCCTGTGTCTTGTGCTCATGGTGCTTCAGCTGTTTGACGTGCTGTGTGCTTGTCGAAGAGCTTCATACGCGTCTACAACTGCAGAGTGAGACCAAAGCTTAGGCTGAGCTCTCCAAAAGAACCCAAGGCACCCAGCTTCACTCCCTGGCAACGGTCTGCCGTTCCATCCCAAACAATGCCCTGAAGGTAGACTGGTACATAGGGGTGGGAGAGAGAAAGAGTGAGAGAGAGAGAAGCCAGCAGTGCTTTATGAGTCATTACATAAGCACTTAGCAACATGAATATTCTTCAAATACCTGGCATTATGGTGTGTAAGCTGCTTACAGCGACAGGACTGGATGTGCCTGGTGTGTGTGTGTGTGTGTGTGTGTGTGGCAGGTGCATTAGCGTCTATTACAGGCCGATTACGGAGGCAGAGATGGTAATCACAGCTGGAGTGGAGAGGAGAGGAGGAGGAGGAAGATGAGAGAGAGAAAGAGAAAGAAGCAGAATGACTTAATCCAGAGTGCTAGATTACCCACAAGGTCCTGGCTAGGTAGAGATCAAAGCTGTGGCAGCCCACTCAGTGGTTCTGGAATGCACGGTCCCTCTCTAAGAGAAATCAGCAAGTTGCTGGAGGCTGTCAGCTTGTTTTTTGGGATTTTTTTTTTTGGGGGGGAGGGGGGTTTGTTTGTTCACTCCTTGAAACCATTATGTACATCATTGCTGCTTGTGCCATTTATGCCAAGGGGTTTTGCAGGAATTGAGTTCTTGGACTTCACTTCCTGTGATTCTGTATGTGATGTTGTTTGTGGCATAAATGGTGCAGGAATGGATAAACAAGCAGGAGCCGTTTGGAGTTGAACTGAAATGAAACATGTGTCAGGAAAGCAGCTGCAAACTGGATCAGAACAAAAGCATCAGAATCTGTTTTAATGAAGCCTTTAACAAAGGTAGAGTGTGATGGAAAGAGAGAGAGAGAAAAAAACATGGTCACATTATGTGAGCAGAACAATCATTAATATACATAGTGACTCTTTTTATTTTTTGTACTACTCTTGTCTCTTTGGACTGCAGTCTCCCATAAAGGCACAATGACTTTGTGCTCAGTTCACATGACCAGGGGGCTCTCGCTAATTTCTCCCGAAAGTCTTCAACAATGATGACCGGAGACAACGCTCAGGTTGTTATCGCGAAATGCCATTCGACTTGTGCCGGTCGCAGAATGCTGCTTTGGAAAAGACCAATGAATGGCTCCGCTGTGTTCACTAACGCACAGCCACTGTCCACAGCGCCTCCTCACCACCCCCATGTTCTACAGTGGGGTAAGTGAACCCCCCCCCAGCACCACCACCGCTTTACCCAAAGGCCTGAACTGTGTCATTAGTCACTCCTAGCCTGCATGGCCTCGTGTCTCTAGGAGAAATGCCACTGTTTAAAGACCAGCGAGACTCATGGATGCTTACTGTCAAGCTAGTCTGCCATAATCGCTTCAGTGTAGCTAATTAGCAAAGGTCAGGGCTAGGTTAGCGACTCTTCGTTCTAACGTATGGAAATAGGCTAGTTAAGGCGTATCCCTCGCCTGACGTCAAATGTGCTCAGAGTCGACGTAGGGGAGAATTCCGACTCAGGCAAATACGCACAACGTACAAATAACAAGGCACTGAATAATAACTGCAGCCGGGTCAGTGTGGGAGGGTGTTTTTAGTCAAAGGGAAATGCTATTGAGGTGCTCCTGAGTTCAGAGAAACCTTCACTGTAAGCAGGGCAGGCGACCACAGACACAAGGAACACCACAGCACTGTTCATCTATTCGCATTGTTGTAACCAGTTGTGTGGGTTGTGTGCACTGAATTATGACAGCAAGTCCTTCCCACCCCCATCATAACAAGGGACATTAAAAAACAATGCAATTATTAATGGCTGCGATCCAAAGCTTTTTCATGTCCCTGATTTACAGTCATATAAGAAATGTATATGTTAGTATTATCAAATGTTTACGTTAGTATTATCCAACCAGAGAATGGGGCTCCTGATTCCTCTGTACTGAAATTGAGACAAGCAGCAGACAAGTCCGAAGTAATGTCACCACCCCTAACCTCAGACGCAGCCTATCAGAAGCCTAGGACACAGCCTATCAGAAACCACAGCCTATCAGAAGCCTCGTACGCGGCCTATCAGAACCATTGGACGCAGGAATGTGTCGACTTCCACTGCCGTGTTTGTCTAGTTTGCCGTTTCATTTTAAGTCTTCCCAAAGGGCCACGTTTCAGAAGAACTTGGTGCTTCAGGGAGTTTTCTTCTCCGTGGTGAAAGGCGATAGCAGTCGTTTATGCTGTGCCTCTCAAGCCTTTTTTAAGCACACGACTGGATTGTTTGGATATAACATACCACAAGAAGTTAAAACTCCTTGATCGAGTTTTGTAATCCACATAGTCGGGTCAGAGGTTTCATCACAGCCACATTTGTCTTAGTCAGTCTGAGTGTGATTTATTGTTTATTGTACTTGAGATATAAGAATGATATATTATATATTATGTGATGGTATTATATGATGTCAATGACTACAGCTTAGCAAGGCTGTAACTATATAGAAAGTCATGGCATATTTAATAGATGCATGTTAATAGAAAGTTGTTTATTGGGCAGATATTTCCTTCACAAAAAAAAGGGACAATGTCCAAATATGGCATGTTTGGCAAAAGAGCTTCATATCGTTTGTTTTTTTTCCTTCTCAGTTCAGTCCATTTCGTGTGTGTAGAGAAATTCAATTTTCAAAATTCCATCCACATTACACAGTAACACAGTAACGAATGTAACACTACAGGCTGGAGCTAACGAATCATCGCTGCTCATAGAAAGTTGGATATCAGAGAACTTCTCTGCTAGTTTAACATCTGCCTCCTCAGTTATTATTGTACAACAATAGACATTCTGAGGACATTTAAATGGAACTTCTTCCTACTGCCTGAGCTCTGCCACATCCTTTTGGAGCTTGACTATGGTGGAACTGCTTCTCTTTCTGCCGAGTGAAAGGCTGCAGTTATCGACTGGACAAACATTAAGCTCCAGCAGGTGTCCTCTGGCACCTCGCTGAACGAATCACGTCGACCGCTGCGAATCGATCCGTCCAATAAAAAGACCCCTCGCTGTCCGTCGATATCAGAAGTGTCCCCCTTTTTTGGGGGTCCCTGCAGAAACGAGGACAAGGCAGCTGAGTAGCTACTTCTGCATGTGTTATGTGTTGGCATTAGCCAGTTTGTGGAGGTGAGAGGACAAGAATATTTAATATTAGATAATAGAAAATAATATTAGAGAGAAAGCATAGGGACACGTTCTGGCTTCCGAGGTACCAGAGAAGAGAATACAACATCACAAGTGGTAATAATTATTGTCACCTTACTGTGTCAAATCAATACAACTTTCATATTAACCCACCCATTGAGCAGATGTCTGCTACATACATACTGTGCATTAAACCGTGGGAGTGTGGCCTTGTTAGATGAGGTGAAACGCTCTGAGAGAGGTGTGTGCCGTGAACATGAGGCACATCGATAACCTTTCTGTGTGAGCATCGATCGGGGTCTGTGTGGTAAACAGCAGGGAACACCTCGCAGGAAGAATCTTTGACCCAGTGTTTCGAGACGGAAGGAAGGTGCGCAACAGAAAAGAACAACAGCAAGACAAAAGTGCCTCCTCGCACCTGGAGGCTTCACGTCGCTCCGTCTCCAGAGACGACCCGCTCAATAGTTCTAAGCAATCCACATTTTAAAAAAACCACCACCACCCCTAGCGATGTAAATGACTATTGACGTCGTGTCGTTTAAAATCGTTTGGTAAGGAATAGTGAAGTGTAGCGTGGTGATTTTGTATTCAGTGTCCCCCTTTCTCCCTCACTCTCTCTCTGTCTCTCTCTGTCTCTCTCTTTCATTCCCTCTCTCTTTCTCTCTCTCTCTCTCTGTCTCTCTCTCTCTGTCTCTCTCTTTCATTCCCTCTCTCTCTCTCTCTCCCTTTCTCTCTCTCTTTCTGTCTCTCTCTCTCTTTCATTCCCTCTCTCTCTCTCTCTCTCTCTCTCTCTCTGTCTCTCTCTCTGTCTCTCTCTCTCTTTCATTCCCTCTCTCTCTCTCTGTCTCTCTCTCTCTTTCATTCCCTCTCTCTCTCTCTCTCTCTCTCTCTGTCTCTCTCTCTCTTTCATTCCCTCTCTCTTTCTCTCTCTCCTAACACTCATGAAAGTCACTCTGGTATCCTGTTAGATGAGTAAAACTTATTCCCAGTTTTCTTCTTGTTACCTCCTGCTCCTGTCAGTATTGGACAGTATTTTAATAGGTCTGACAAAAACAAGGCAGTGGCAGCTAAAGAGTTGGACTAATGATTTAACTTGAAACCAAACAGCCCATGAAAACTTTGCTCCCAGTCAAATGGTAAAATGGTATGTTTGTTCCTGTGACAGTGTTTGTTCGTTCTCATTATTGTACAGAGGACCCTTACTTCTCACGGCACACTGCAAGGAGTTGCTTCATGGATGGTGTTTTCTCTACAAAAGCCACACAGTCCAACCTCTCTGCCACTTCAACTCAACCCACAGATCCTCTCTGAATAGAATGAATGTTGTCTACTCTCCTGCTCTGCCTGGTACTGAGTTGATTCAGCTCCTGAGGGGTGTGTGTGTGTGTGTGTGTGAGCATCCATGGTGAGGTGTGGATAGGGCCCCTCACTGTCTCCTTAGACAAGGCCTTTTCCTAGCAAGGCTAACAGGGCGTCTTTGAGGGGGTACACCAGTTCGAAGGGCGGGCTGCACATCTGGGCGCAGCAGCAACAAGCAGCCCACTGTGTGCCGGACCCCCGTCGCGTATGAAATCAAACGCACATTCATAACCCGCTCTCTGATTCCTCTCTGTCCCGATCCCCACTAACACCCCCCCCTCCACCTCGCACCCGCCCTCCCCCGACCTCTGAGCCAAATCGCATCCTCGGGGGTTAAGAGAGGATCACACTATTATCTGGTGGCACTGGGAGGGTAAAACTCACACACACACGCACACTGGTTCATGTCCAGCTGTTTTTTCTCCACACGCTGCCTAAGGAATGTATCACAACGAAGAGGCTGTTTAAATGGATCAGCCGTGCGCAGGGGACGAGTCGGTTTCCTGTTGATGGGATTTCCACCGCCGCAGTGCAGTGAGCGTGCGGCCACGGGCTCCGACGTGTCAAAGTGTCAAAGGTCGCCCGGAACACGTCGCCCTGCAGGTGGTGACCTCCTGACACAAGTGACAGGTGCAGTCCCAAAACTCAGCTTAGCACACTAACCCTCTGTTTGACCTGGTCTACAAGGAAATGGAACAGAGTTTGCCAAGGCCCGCCCACTTACCTAGAATTCCATTTAACAACAAACACTGAAAACTCATATTTTAACACAAATAATGTTACCACTGTTTTCAGTGTCATATGTTCTCGATCTGTACATCACCCTGTAACCCATGTAACAAATGACCCATGGAAGTAGACAAGTGTGCAATATATTTTCAGAATTGTTTTTTTTTTTCTTTCATTTTCATTTTTTGGAGTCTTTTAAGATTTAATAAAGATCTGACAGATCAACCCAAACCTTGGACAGGTTCCAGCATCGATTCCATATTTCACACAGTTACACGTACATTCAGCACCTTCTCCACCAGTCACAAGTTGCTAACTATGGACCTGCCATTGAGATGTCAGTTTAGTGCGCTCTCACATTCTTAAAACATCACCAGAGAAGTTCTTGCTATGAAGGGTTTAGAGGGTGTCGGGTCCTGGAGGCCAGTGGGAGCCTAGCAGACGTAAACGAAAGAAACAACGTTACAGACCAAGAGAGGCTCGTTGGGAGGGAGGGAGGCCGATCCTGTAGAGAGAGAGCGGAAGAGAGAGAGAAACAGGGAGGAAGAGAATGTCAATGTGGATTTAGTGAAAATAGAGAAAGAAAATAAATACTATACACTAGTGTGGTTAACAGTGAATGAAATCTACTGGTAGCCAATAGGCTGTGTGACCTCATCTATATCTGCACAATACTTTCAACTGCCTTCCCTGAGAAAACAACGGTAGAGAGAGGGGAGATCCAGTCAGGACTGTAGAGGTAAAAACAGAGCTGTATAACAAAGAGAGGAGAAGCCAGGACTGTAGAATGGAGAGAGAGGAGCAAATTCAGATTCCAATTCAATAATGCAAACCCATTTCCTGTCAACCTTCAGTCACTGTTAATGACAACATACTGTTGTGAAGTATTTCTTAAACAAAGAGGTGGAAAAATAAAGAAAAGAAAGTGAACAATAGAGGGGAGAGAAAACTGCCCAGGGTGAGAGACATGTCTAAATTAGGATATTTTTCTTGGGTTGGGTATAGTTCCTGACTTGTGACCCATTTTCTAAGACAACTGGCAGATACCTGCACAGACTAACAAGACTCGAACTGCTACCATCTGTTTCTCATTATGGAAGGTTCTGCACCCTCTCTCTCAACAGCAAATTAGCAAGACCAATCTACGTGGATTCAGATTGTGTGTATCTACTCCAAACACAGTGTGGATGGTGATGCTGCACCAGGCTCTCATTTCCTGTTTAGTTGGATATTCGTGTTTTTCCCCTGGACCTTCTTTGACTTCAAAAGTCTTTTATTAGCAACGATGAAACTCTCTTGTATATATTCATACACAGACTTTTTTTTCTCCTCTTATTGATTTGTGAGGCAATGAACCGGTATCTCCCTAATGAGGTGAACCGTTTTTTTCTTGTTTATTCTGACTTCCAAAAGCTGAAGATAAGTTTTTGGGTTAAACTTGATGTATTCAACCTCTCTGCATTAACACCTCACATTCTGAGTTCTGCTCAAGCTTCAGCGATCTCCATCACACTTTCCCCAACACTGCTATTGATGTTGTCATAAGTCAAGTCTTAATTGCGAGATTAAGTATTGATTGCTTCTCGACTCCTGTTTGTTCCTGCTGCTGGAGTTGAGTCAGAACCTGGCAGAGGCACGTCGAGCTTCATTATCGGACTACAACTTCCTCAGGAGGGTTCGCCTGCACTGGAGTGAAGGGATGGAAGTTTGCTTCAGGCAAGAGTATATCTTTGGTAGTAGATCATGCACACACACACACACACACAGAAATACACACATACAGACGCACACACACATAGTGCTGGCCTTTTGACTCTGCACTTTCATCTGCTGAGCTACTGTGGAGCGGTGAAGCACGGCTGGAGGTCTCTACGTTAGGGCAAGTCTGAGCGTTTCCTGATCTCTGGCTCATGCACACATACACACACACACACATACATACACACACACACACACACACACAAACACTCACACCGGCATATACACCTCCCACCCCCAAAACACACACATACACACACACACACACACACACACACACACACATATATACACACACACACACACTTGCTGCTGGCACACATGCATTATTCATTGGTTAGCAGGGTAAGAAACTACAAATAAGGTTATGTACTGCCATGCAGTACCATATGGCCTCCTTACTGTATTTACTTCAACAGGAATCCATGGTGATCTTTGCCAACAAATACAGAAAGTAATAAATATTGCAGACATCTGATTATCCTGTTTATCAAATAGTTTTATTGTTTTATTGTAGACTGATAATTCAAATGTTAAAACACGTTAACATTCATGCACAGAATAAACAGTTCATACTAGTATTAGTCTAGTATCTAGTACTAGTACACTCATAAAGCATCAAATCTTACATTTGACATGTCTGACGTGAAACATTATGTTTTCACACCCAGTAAGCATCACACTCATCACACAGTTACAATTTCACACCCAGTAACCATCACACTCATCACACAGTTACACTTTCACACCTAGTAAGCATCACACTCATCACACAGTTACACTTTCACACCCAGTAACCATCACACTCATCACACAGTTACACTTTCACACCTAGTAAGCATCACACTCATCACACAGT
>JAOYMR010000023.1:9346797-9365087 GCA_025802075.1 Tenebrosternarchus preto
GCCTTGTCTCTCTTGTTGGCTTTTTTTTTATCTTTTAACACAAAAAAAATTTTTTGACTAAATGTGGCCCCGGGGGGTTATTAGCCTTAACCCCCCCCCCCCCCCCCCCCTCCTGGATGGCAAGTCTCAAGGGAACAGCACTGATCTAACAACACTGGACTTTTGTCACATCTCTCTGTATCCGTGTGTGTGTGTGTGTGTGTGTGTGTGTGGTGTAAGAGTGATTTACTCAGTTGCAAGCCTGGTTAGTAAGCACCTCTTTTTTTGCATGAAAGACCATGAAAAAAGACCATTGGAGAAGTGAGATGAGAGCAGCACTGAGAACCTCTTGAGACTGACACTGTGTAGCTGTGCATGTGCCCAAGTTCTCTTTACCATCTGGAACTTATAGCACCTAACAGCCATAATCAAAATTACGAAACATCTTCGAAGAGAAAATCTGTGACTGGAGTGACAACCCTCATATCAAGACCGTGAATAAAAATGTAAGTTTTTTTATTATTATTATTTCTTTGTCTTTGAATGAAGATGTTTACTGTGTCACCAAGCAGAACATATACCTGTATGCTTTTGCTAACTATGGATCATTATAACAATGTCATATGAAGTTTCACAGTGCTTCATCATTGCCAAGCAAAGCTCCATTAGTGGTTCAGTATATACACAAAACAATACTAACACATCTAACAATAAATACAAAGCTACCGGATCATTTCTATGCTAACTGACTCCTACATGCTCCTATGTGCGTTTCCACACTAAATGACACAAACGTTTGCTTGTTTGTTTGTTTGAGTGAAGCAACCTTGTAAGCAAGTTTTTTTTTTAAGGTTTGCATTTTAAAGCAAAACACCAACGCCCTTTGACATTGTTTTCGGGTCTGAGAGGAAATGACCCATTTCACACTATGTATCAAAGCCAGACACGCCCACAGGCCTGCTATGGCAAGATCATTAGCAGAATACTACCTTATCACTAGGCGACAGCCTCGGTGGCGTAGGACGTTCCTTAGTTAGTCACCTGTTGCGTGGCGGGAAACCAGATCTTACCACTAAGATCCACATCAAGTTCTCCTGCAGAACTCCATCTAAGGAGAAGGAGAAGTTCCAACAAGTTTCATTGTTGCTGTTCGAAGGTCAGACACAGCAGAAGTTTTTGGTTGAAGACGCTCCGGTCTGATGCTGTACTCAACCCTGGTACAGCCACACTAATGACACCAGGGATAAGAATGGGTTCTGGCTCAAGGCCAGCTAATTCCCTGCTGACAAGCAAAACTTGATCAACTGAATGCGTCACTCATTGGCATCCTTGTCTATGCAAATGATCTATGCAAATGGGGTCTCTCAAATAAATACGGATGAACAAACAAATGAGTATATGTCAAATAAATATCAATTTAAAAGACACCAGCATCCATTTACATGATCATATGGATGGATCTGCGGCCATGAGTTCTGTCTTGCTTGGGTGAATTTTAAAGTTGACCACAGTGATGCATTTTTGCATTTGGCATTGGTCAAATTTTGTCTAACTTGGTGTAAAACGTTGTTGAAAAGGGCATTCTGGGTCTAGAAGTGGGGGTTGCCCCTCCAACACCCACGGTGAAGGTCAGAGTGTTTCACAGATATCTTCTGTCCTGAGACCTTCAGCCAAAGCCGATAGCATGGAGCACATTCCAAGATTGCTTCTCGGCTCTGGACACGAAATTTGTCTTGCCTGTCAAATTTGGAAACTTGTCTGTTTCCTCATCTGTTTTGGGCTTTAAAGCACAGGGTCACCTTAACCCCACATCTGTACTGGAGACACAGGATTGTGCTGGGAGTGGCAAGTGGTGTGGTCACTTCAACAAGCCTTGTGTGTTTGATGGCAAACCCGGGCTAATGCGATCAAGACGTTAACTGCCAAAACTAGAGTTCAATCACTGAAAAGTTGAACTAGCCCTTTAAGAAATCCATAGTTAGCCATAGAGGTCATAATAACAATGTAGACTTATGTTCTCTCTTTCCACTCTTGGCTGAGGTTCCCGTCAGCGACTCAAGCATACCATCACTCTTTTGGCCATTGCCTTGTGCTTGTGATGCATTGTGGATAGAAGTCTTTTCCTAAAAAGAACACATGCAGCAATTTATCTCCACCTATTAACCACTTATTTTCTTTTAAAAAAATTGACTGTATATACAAGTCACTTATATTCCTTTCGTTTTAGCACGTCTTTCAGAAGTCGCTCTTACTGAATAAACACATCTTAAATATCTTTAGCATAAAAAAAACGCAGGACAGCTACATTTCCAGACAACATGCTAGTCAGTTACAGCACAGGGAACAGGCAACTGGAATTGCACAACGGCCTTTAGTAACTTCTGTTGGCTACGCTACATGACTACACTTTAGTAACTTCTGTTGACTACACTACATGACTACACTTAGCCCTACCTAATGTCCATCTCCTGGGGGCAAAATCAGTATGAATTTTATCTGGAGTTTCAAAGCTCGAACGTTTGTTTAAACATATTTAAAACATCCCACGCCCACATCCCCACATCCCTATAGCATGACCTCCCTCACCAGGGTACCTGCAGCACCTCTGTCAGACCGTTTGGCTATTCAGCTCCCATGGAAATCTGAAATATATTCTAGAAACGTGCATGTGCCCTCCCTCCTGTGTTATGCAAAGCCATTAGTTGTGTTTGGCTCGGTATGGATCTGGGGATATGTTTTCATAAAACTAGTTAGTTGAGGGTGTGGTTAAATGCACCATCCATTAGAAATTCAGCACCCAAGGTCAAAGGAATGATTTCATTCTGAAATTGCACCTGGCACAAACTTCATTACAGTGGATTAAAAAAAAAGAAGGTGAAGGTTGCTCAACTGAAACTAATACAAAAAAAAAGAAAAAAATCTAATCTGGGAGTTCTTTGCTTGCCCACACACACTTTCTGTGTTTTTCTTTCTTCTCTCTTTTCTTTTTGACTGTTTATCCACACTCCTCCATCATTCAGAGATACTTTCCTCTTATTCACTCATACATTTCATTTTTGTACAGAAGTGACAGGGATTCCCCTTCTAAACACTTCTGTAATTGGTCTGTAAAGCAGCAGTCTGTTTAAGCACTGCCCTGTGTGAGGGCCAAGGGCCCGAGGACCTTCTCCATCCACAGTCTGTTTAAGCACTGCCCTGTGTGAGGGCCCAAGGGCCCGAGGACCTTCTCCATCGAAAGTCTGTTTAAGCACTGCCCTGTGTGAGGGCCCAAGGGCCCGAAGACCTTCTCCATCCACAGGCCTACAGGCATGGAAAGCTGCACTTGTAACACTTGTAACGCCTTAATGCTCAATTCAGGCTTTTTTTGCCTCAGATTCTAAATTTTTCGCCCCTGACCCATATCTGTCATCACTGTAAGCAGAACATGAGCAACCAGCACTCCCACGTTTACAACAACAATCACACACATGATGCAAACAGACACGAACCAAGAACAAAGCAATGTTATATTTGTGAGACATCGGTGCATAGCAATGTGAATTAAATAATGGTATTAGCCTTTATCAGACTGCCAGTTTGCTGCAGAGGTTGGTCAATGTTCCTCAACTGTTGAAGATTTGAGCGAGAAGAAATAGGGCCAATGACAGAGGTGTTGTTCTAGGAGCTGTTACCATTGCTTATGTGCAGAAAGATGTAGGAACAGGCAGTAGTGCAGTGAACACGATTCTGATCAGTCAGCCCAACCTTGTGGTTGGATATCCAGTCAAACTAGTAACACATAAGAAAAATAGCCCCGATCTGATGTGAAAAGATCAGGGATTTTTTT
Source organism: Tenebrosternarchus preto (assembly GCA_025802075.1). Taxonomy (NCBI): domain Eukaryota; kingdom Metazoa; phylum Chordata; class Actinopteri; order Gymnotiformes; family Apteronotidae; genus Tenebrosternarchus; species Tenebrosternarchus preto. Next base: position 9,350,603 of record JAOYMR010000023.1, read on the forward strand.
GTGTTCACACTGCTTTAAAAAAACACAAGATTTGGAACATTCCATCTCGGTCTTGTATGTAATCAAATACTGACCTGGTGTCCAAGTCCTTCGGTAAGTCTATGACTCTGCTTCAAACTTTAGTGGGTAAAAAATACACCAATAGCTGTTCATGTTTAATCCTAAAATTAGTGCAGAATCTGCACATGTACCCCAGTCTGGATAATCTGTCACAAAAGTCTGGAAAAAAGTGTGGCAAATCATGCCCACGGAACTGGGTGAACATCTGTCAGAAGAGCAAACGATAGTTACACAAAGAACTCAGACTGTTGTGATTGACAAATAACAAATCAATTAATCCTGAACCCTTTTGTTAAAGGTCATGTTCTTAAATAATCAAGGACAAATGTAAAGATCATTTGTTGCTGTTGCAGGTTTAAAAAAAACAGTGGATTGAGAGCCACATGTTTATTTTATGTCAGACAATGTGGAAATGCTCCAGTCAGAGTGCATAATACAGTAAATCCAGAAAGGCAAATGCTCTAAAGTGTGATCCGTTCCAGAAGCACGACATCTAGGTATGAAGTCTTGTGCACGTTTTCCCAGTTCGGCCTTGGCATTGCCATTCCATGACGAGCTTTAGGGACAATCAGATCAAAGTCAGCGTACTTGAGGTTTGGAGGCGTACGAGGGCCCCCAGGGCCGTTATTGTAGGCCCCTGTGGACTTGTTTCGCAGCGTTGGATTTTTTTGTCACTGAACACGCACACACAGTCTACAGGAAGGCAGATGTGGTGACATAAAAATGTACGGCGTGATTTACTTCCCTGTGTCAGAGAAGAATGCACCGAAGCACCTCCGGGCAGCTCCAGAACGGGATCGACCCACATCGTTTATTTTCTTTGGGTCGCCGTGCCTGGTTCTCGAGCTTCGCACTCGGCCTGCGGTGGAGCTGAGAGAGAACAGGACACGCCTAAAAGAAAACCCCAAAGTGTCTCTGGTGGCCGGTGTCAGTCGTGCGCGGAGACTGTGGTCTTTGGCCCAGGCCCAAGGATTAGGTGTTCCGGGGAAGAGAGTTTTCTTGGTCCCTGCCAGACTTCGAGATGGCCTAAGGCATTGTGTATGCAATCATCATTTGTGTATGTCTGTATGTGTGTGTGTGTGTGTGTGTGTGTGAGTATTTGTGCGTATATGCAAGTGTGACGTTCCTCTCCTGCCCTCCTCCCTCCTCCTCAGCATTCGGGTCTCACGCCATCCATCTCTCTCTCCATCAGTGCCCACTATTGCACATGGATGGCATAATCAAGGCCTGGCCTTTCCCTTGGTGGATAACACAAAAGCGAGAGAGAGAGACAGAGAGAGAGAGAGAGAGGGAGAGAGAGAGAGAGAGAAAGGGAAAGAGCGCATCTGAAAATTCACCATAGGGACATATCGAAAAATAATCAGATGGTAGAGAAATGAAGAGAGGAGGTGATGCAGAGAGAACGAATGAGAAGCGGGGGGGGGGGGGGGCTCAGGCTGATGGGGTAAGACCGGATATGAAAACAATGGACTCATTGTGGAGAGATGACAGGAGCATAGGGAAGAGGCTGTGGGAGATTGGTGGAAAGTAGCACCACCTACAGGCCAAACTACCACACAATCGGCAGATGAGCTCTGGAGGAGAGGCAGAGCTGTGTGATGACAGGGGTCACTGTGCGTGGTTCTCTTCATGTGAGTGGGAACAACAAAACAGCACAACAAACGCAAGGCTTTAACCATAACAATAACACTACACTCAGAGCAGCTTAGGTAACCACAGCACCATGCTGATTGTAATGTAAGAAGGAGCCAGCAATTTACACTTTAAAGCCCGCTGGATAAGTCTCCACATCAAAGAACTTGAAACGAGAGGGCAGCCAGACTGTTTGGACAATAAATGCAGAGTGTTTGCTTCTGCGTTTTCTTTTTACAGACCACGTAAACGGTTTGGGTTACAAATGGAGTGTTTGCGTCTGTGCCAGCGAGCGAGCCGGGCCGGCAGGCTCGCTGTGCCCCAGGTGAACGCATCCCGGGCACCCGCCAACGCGTCGTCCATGGCAGCAGGCTACGGGCAGGGCCACAGAGGGACATCCCTGCCAACGCAGGGATCCCGGTCGGGACGGCCCAAAGTGGAGGAGCAAATATTTACCCCTCACATCAGAGCTCTGGATTCCTGCCACGACAGAGGCCTGTCAGAGGACATGCCATACCAAACCCACAAGATACATTATGGGTAGCATAGTGGAGACATAAGACAAAGGACATGAGAGGCTTTGAGTGTCTGGCTGTTTGACTGTCATCTACAGAAGAATGAAACACACACACACACATAGAAACATGCACACACACAAATAAGCACAGAGAAATGATTAAATGTCAAAGGGAGTAGATTTGAAAAAGACTAAATAAATATTTAATAACTGAATTCCAAGGTCCATGATGTCAGCGGTTCCCTCTTTATGCTCAGTATTAACAAGTTTGTATTTCACTTTAGTTCAAATGCTTTTCTGGGTTTTAAACTATGGACACACTCTGTGGGTTTAATCTACAGTGTGCGGTTACTCTCCAGTGTCCTACACCCCCATCAGTACTACCCCTCCTCCCCCTCTGACCCCTCAAGACACAAAACTCAGTTCCCAGCTCAATCAAGCTGGGGTGTGAAGTGCGACTCAGAGAGGCAAGTCTACCGCATCAAAGAGCCAGAGCTGGGGGAATGACACGAAAACACACGGACGAGTCGACGATAGCTAACAGTCCAGTGAGGATCGCAGAGGAGCGAGAGAGCCACCAAATTAGCTCTCTGGAGAGCACAACTCTCACAATAGCAACATATACATGTAGACCATTTAAATGCACCACCAAAGCCCATGCAGAGATAGAATGGTTACGGATGGCATGGTCAGAATGAAGCGACTGGTCAGACTGGAAGTGATGGGCAAACTGGAAACAACTTAAACTGAGAGGGGCTAATATTATACTGGAAGTCATGTGGAACATTTTCACACCACAATTATTTCATATTTCATTCATTAGCATTACCACAGCTAACTCAAATAAATATAAAACATAAATACATCCAAACAGCCATACAAAAAGATTACAGTCCTCATAAAAATCTTGATATGAGAATGTGAAACACACACAGACCCACTCATCTGATTCCTATTAGAGCTGGAACAGTCACACCCATTTTAACCTTCACCCACTCAAGCAGGCTACAATACCCTAAACAGAAGTGTTGGTGGATGATGGCCTTCTACGCTGATCTGAAGCCAGCTTTGCGTTTTTATCGTGATAGACAAACGTAGGAGTCAGGTAGGTGGACCTGGAGCCGGATCAGTCCACAAGGCCGGCTTCCTCCCCAGAGAGCACATCTGGTCCACCTGTACATGCGTCTGATAGACAGAACGGCATTTCCCTTCTGATGGTCTCACCCACTTAAAGCAATGAGCTTGCAAATCTGCGGCAAATCCCCCTGGACAGCGACGTCAACAACAGCTCACCAACAGGCAGGACAGATGCACACACAGAGCTCACGAGCCCAGCTATGAGAAACAGAAGGTCTTCACTCTGAACCATGGACATTACGTGTTACGGAGCTGCTAAATCCATCAGAGGAGACACAGAAAGTGATATGGTGGACAAAATCTGCCCTAATCTGATAAAAAACACCCAGATTACTTGGGCAAATTGAGAAAGGTTAGCACTGATAACACTTTTAGATGGAGGCTAGATTCTCACTTTTAATACACCAGGCTGGATTAGTGTATTGTCCACTAATCTGACAGTTAGTACATGGGATTGTAATCTCCCCTACTCAGACATTAGCCTCTGTCTAAAGGGGAGGTTACAGGACACTATTGACTAAGTACTTGTCATAAATCCTCTGTTTACAGTGAGAGGGTAAAGAGTTTTTGGCTTGGATAAAATATTCAGAAAAAGGTACTTCTCTGTAGTTCACAGACCACTGATATTGAATTTCATTACAGACTAAGGACAAAGTAGTTTAGGTGGTGGTACATCAGGTCAAGTTCAGGCAGCAAAGCTTACAGAAACTAGAGAAACATCTGCTAAATCTGACACACATTAACCTTTTGCACCTGACAAATCCAGGTTAATTGCCTGAGTCACTCAAGATTTATGGGAGATGTAGTCTTTACTCAGTTAAGCCTCCACTTTCTCTAAATGCCCTCAATCCATAGAAGCACTTAAACTATGTTTGCGTTCCTGTTCAGCAGCATGATCAGCATAGGTCAAGGCTGTACACTGTCACAGCGGCAGGCGAGCTTGGCCAGTCTGAAACTCATCTGGACTCCTCATAAACACTTCTCTGCTAATGCAATGCATATGTGCCCATGCGGGCATGTTAGCGTGTGCGTGTGTGTGTGTGTGGGTACATCTCAGTGTGTTAGCATGCATGCACATGCGCCAGCATACGCCAATGTTGAAATATCAGTCAGATCAAAGAGTGTTTTTTCCTAAAACTGTCCACGATATGAAAGTCATGCGAAAGGCAGGAATGTCTTTGTGGTAAATATTTGAGCTGGGACATAATTGGTACCTGTCTCAGAGTTCTGAGGAGGGGTGACCAAGAGGGGTTGGAGGGGCTTTGATCGACACGCCTTTCCGCTTCCTTCATTTAAGCGTGGAAATTTATTTATTGGCCGCTCCACCACATCCTATGTGATGCCATCTGGACGAGGTACCGAGGAAAGAGTCCTCACAGCAGCATGTCATGTGATAAAGAGTCCTCAAAGCAGCGTGTCATGTGATAAAGAGTCATCACAGCAGCATCTCATGTGATAAAGAGTCCTCAAAGCAGCGTGTCATGTGATAGAGTCCTCAAAGCAGCGTGTCATGTGATAAAGAGTCCTCACAACAGCATCTCATGTGATAAAGAGTCCTCACAACAGCATCTCATGTGATAAAGCTGTACCTACAAGTGCCCATAAATGCACCACCTGGAACAGGTTTAAAATATGTGTACAATATGAAAGTTTTAATTAATTCATAAAGGGGTACTTTCAAAACACCTGAAAAGGTTAAGTAAGCATCATGCTATGAAATGAAAAATGGAAGATAAATATATCATATATTGTGTGGACCTTGTTTTAAAAAAATCTGTAAAGTTTACAAAGTTCATAAATATTTTGGGTAAAAAGCTATGAGTGTCTAAGGAAACAAGCCCTGTGAGTCGTCCTTGGACACATGTAACTGTTGACTGAGAGTGTGTGAATCTTGGTGAACTTCCATTTGAAATTAACTGTTAGTCTAACTCTCAAGGACTGGTAGTCCATGATTGGAGCAAGAGGGCCACTGACCTCCCTCAACTCCTCTGCTGGTCATTTGTCATGTGATTTGTCATTTCATACATGGAACTAAGGGTGGAGCAGGGTAGCATCAGCTAGAACAGGGAGGAGGCGAGTGGAGCACGATAGAACTAGATGGAGCAAGGTGGAAGAGGGTGAAGCAAGATGGTTCAGGGTGGTGGAGGATAGGGCCTGGTAGAGCAGGGTGGTGGAGGATAGGGCTGGGTGGAGCAGGGTGGTGGAGGATAGGGGGCCGTCTGGAGCAGGGTTTGGTCCCATGCCTGTTCTGCAGGGTAATTTCTGATCTCTCTCAACAACACTAGTGTAAACACCATCATAAACCTGAATCCCATTAGGAGCACTGCAGTAATGTCTGTCACTTGAGTAATGTGATTTTTAGGCGAAACTCTCTCAGAAAAATATGATACAGATCGGAAATGTTACAACATTTTGAACATTTGTGAAATGAAAAGCATTCTTCACATTTTGATTTAGGTAACCTCAAACTACAAAACACTAAATGAATCTTTAAGAACAAATGCATGACATATTACATGATATAATAGGAAGTAATGAAAGCTGCACACATTTAAGTGTGAACAGTATAAGGATGCTGACATACCCTTTAATAGCACCTATAAGACTATAAGCTACATACCCTTTAATAGCACCTATAAGACTATAAGCTACATACCCTTTAATAGCACCTATAAGACTATAAGCTACTTTCAAACATCATACAATATGATGCCTGCAATTGCACTATCAGCCTGAGTCCTGGCACTGATTACCAAGGCTTCAATGACCCAAGAAAACTCATTTGTATTTATAATGACAAAAGACTCCCCCCCCCCCAACACACACACACACACACACACACACACATCCAACAGAAACAGCGCCTTCAAAACATCGTTAATAGCCTTATCAGCCAAGCCGGGTTACAGAGGCCCTATGGTTTTGTATTCAGTGCATCAGAACTGTTGTCCTTCGAAATGCTTCGGAGAGTCTGGAGTTATTTAGCTTTGGTCCCTGATTCAAGGGCGTGCCAAACCTCGAGTAGCGTCGGAGGATTGGGTTTAGGGGCTGGCAAAGGATCGCTCAGATATTTGTGTGCAAAGACCCTGCCAGAGTGGGGGCAGTGTGCCAAGGGGGGGCTGTCTCATCTCAGCACTGTAAGCAACTGGAAAGTTTTGACTGTTGTGGTGTAAGATTTTCTCCCGTAGCATGGATTGGGTACGTGCCTCAATGAGCCACACGCTTCTTCTTTTGCGTGTGTTTCTGGTGCATCTTCATCGCGGTGCTGCGTGACAGACCCGACTGTTCCAGGAGCTCCACCTTGTCCAACCAGCATCGCTGTAAAATACGCACCACTCTACCTAGCTACGCCTAACCAACCAACGTACCATTGAAATCCCACATCCCGCAGAACTTCACCTTTAAACACATTTCCTATCAATTTTCATCAACCCTCAATCAACAGAGCCAGTCAACCCCATTAAAGCTCTCTTGCTGCCTTTCAAGGGCAAATATCTCTGTTTGATCTTGGCCTCTTCCATTACGTCCGATGCATTTCAGATGGGGAGGAAATAAAAAAAAAGAAAAAGAGAAGGAACTGATTGGAAGGTCTGAGTTTGGTAACATTCAGGCCAACTTTTTTGCCAACAGGAGCCCACGAATCAGCAGTGTGCAGTGGCAAAGAGAGACTCCAAGGGTGTGCGACTCAGGCACGGTGTGTAATGGCAAACATATGGGCCATCTGTGAAACATCAGCACACTCGGGGGGGTCTTCACCCAGTGGAAACCTTGATAACTGCTGATAAGGGTCTGGTTTTTATTTTTATTTATTTCTTTTTTATCAAATGGTATTGACTGGTACAAGAGATAATATAGTTATATAATTACAAAGGGCGACACAGGCTCTTGTGGACCAGCTGAGTCCTTAGTTATTAGAGAAAGTTTTAGATTTACAGAGGGATTTCTTGGGATTTCCTTTGATTTACGTTCAGACAGAGTCTGTGGTTGGACATCACAAACAGTGAGGTGTGTGGCCTGAATCCAGATTAGCAGCAGGGGAAATAAAACACTTTTATTTATGGATTTATAAAAATCACAATTGTATTTGCTTAGAGGAACAACAGCCGAGCCAGGAAGGAGCTCACGTTAGCATCATTTTTGGACATTAAATGAGCAGTTTGATTCTTAGCAACCACTTTAAGTCATATAACATTACTGAGGTTTTGCTTGAATGACGAGGTTTGTTTAAATGACCTTGGGCTAAAATAAATGCATGTCTGGGAGAAGCACTAGGCAGTGATCGAGAATCCTCTTCTCTCAACATCTAGGAGAACATTACTAACCATTTCAGGTTTTGGTCCTCGTTTAGCACCTTGTTCAGTACCTTGATTACTCATTTGAAGGCTTTTGTGTAAATATACTTAATAAATAGTTATTGATTAATGTATGCATGTCTGATGTGAAATAAACTATAAACTGATAAGTTAAAAGTTTCAATGAAGTGGTTATACAATGTTTTTTGAACAATGTTGTGTATATATTTGCTTAACTGTATAATACTCCTCAACAAACACAAGGAGTGAAACCTTTAGCTGTCTGCTGGTAAATGAGCACTTAATATCAGTCAGTCCAGCTGAGGTTAGATTTTTTCCAGTTCATTTTCACATGCTTAGCAAAGCCAACCCAAAGCGAGCGAGTTTCGTTGCACGCTTACTGAGAGCTTGAAGTCTATGAAAGAGGATGCCAAGGGGGCGCCATCTTGAACTCGGCAGATTTGTGCTATTGCTAAGAGACCACTTGTCAAGGCCAAAAGCCCTTCCCTTCCTTCCGACTGGTCTCCGCATCGAGTGGCCCAAGCTGCAATGAATTAACCAAATGAGAAGCGGAAAATTGCACTTTTAATTTTTTGACCTTGTTCCATTTCCTGCTGTAATGTCCAAGCACGACGGGAGAAGCAGTCTCCCTTTGTTCTTATGACTTTTATGGACAAACACTCCGCCATGTAAACCTTAGTCTCAATAGGGCCCTGCACAATAAACATTCTGTTTTTGGTTTGGATTTGGGTTTTGGATCAATCTGTTAGGTTTTCTTCTAATCACTGTGTATCTGCGGAGTGAAAAGAGAGGAGTAGCTGACAAAAAAGATGACTCAAGCATCATCATGGAAATGTTGGCAGACTCTTGAACCTTAAACAAATGTTGTTTTTATGTGGTATTTAAGCACAATTTTTATACACACTGTCAGACCATGATGGCCTCTTGCAGGGAAGAGTTTACCAGAGGGTAAAGGCTTGCAAGCTAAAACTTGGTTTTTCAGTGCAAATAATTCTTGTTTTACAGGCAGCGTGGGCAGTTTAATGGGCTCAGCTGAATTTTGCGGCGCTAATATTGGGTCTCTATTCCAATTAAAAGTCTTAATTAGTTTCTTGAATAAAGGAAGCAAACACAATCTATCAATTGAAAGGAAAACAATAAACCACAAAGTTGGTTTTAGTGATTACTTTAACAGCTGCAAGCTCTTCAACAGAATACCAGGTACCACAGACAGAAGAATCCTGGAGTTCTGTGTGTTACGTGGTGCTCTGTTGGCCAACACTAAACCGAGTAGCAAACTTAACTTAGGGTTTGTGCAGTGTCAACATTAAGAAGACTGAACTGTACTTAAACCCACTCTGCCTTCAGCACTCCGTGTGTATATGCAGATACGCTGGGCTGCCTCAACAGAACACAGAACTACGTCACATGTAAGTACATTTAAACACTCTGGGAGCTTTTGGAAGCTGTATTCTTTAAGAACAGCACTACGTATTGGTTTCTCTACAGATTCATTTTTTTTTTTTTGTTTAATGCTTTGTCATAAACAAGACCAAACCCGCATATTTATGCGCACTAAAGATTTTGTTTTCGCGAACGTCTTTGGTGTCAAGCACTTGGAAGAAAACAAGGCCAACTCCTCACTGACTGTCCTGTGTTAATGTTTGGAGGTAAGCCAGTTGTTGTGTGCTCTGTGCTGAGATAAATAAGTGAGGCCCAAGGAGCCTACCCTAAAATAATACACATGTGTTTGATATTCAGTTTGTTACAGAAGGCAGGGAGAAAAAAAGATCCATATTTTAAGTGTGGGAACATAAAGACATGGATAAAAAAACTTTTTTTCCCCACTATGAGACAAATATGTTCTGAAAAATTTTCACCTCATATAGTCACGTAGTGCAATTTTGGACTGAGTAAGTTATCTTTGCTCCAAGATAATACCCTGTACACTGACCGATGATTTGCTATTGTTTTCACTATTAATGAAATGCAATTTGAGACAGATAACCTCTGGGGACCTCGTTTAGCAGAGGTGAATTGACCACAAAGTAATTGCACATTTATCACTGACCTTTTTGATATGTCTAAGGTCTGTCAGTTTTAATATCAGACATCATTGTCCTTGTCTGATAGGCTCGAATGGTTCTTTATTTGTGAGCTAAATGACTTGGCTTGTCAATGAATGAAATGAAATTGTAAAATTACGTTGATTTCATCTGTTCTTATTACCTATTATTCAAAAGACATCTACTCGAGGACAGATCTGGAAAAAAAGATGAATAGAAATTATTATGCATAATGATTTGTTTAATCTCAGCGTGTTTCATAATGTAACATGATTCATAATATAATGTTGTTCACATCAACTCCTGTGAAAATAAAGATTTATTCATAAATGTAGCTAATTATAATGAAAATACTATTAAAATCTTGCACATTGCATATTTTATATTATTATATAATTTTTTTCTTTGTTTGTTGTATTCCTGCCTAATCTTTGTATAAAGAATTTGAAATTGGAAATATTAAGGATACTATACTAAAGAGCTATTAATTTATTTATACTAAAGAGCTATTAATTTAATAAATTGACTGCTCCTTACAAGTCCACAGTAATTCCTTAATTCCTTTCTGCAGCTGGTTCACTCTAAATGCCTCTAGGAGTTGTAGTCCAAGCACCTAAATGCACAGAACAATTGCAGAGCATGAGTTTAGGTGAAAAGATCACATTCGAACTCGGGCTCTCTTGGATATTTAGGGGTAGCGAGCCAGCCGTGCACTGATGGAAGGGCACTCATGCACATTTCTGCAGGGCCTGTGGAAAGGACACACTCGGTCTGTAGTGAATAGCTCTCTGGTATAGCGTTCGCACAAGCGTCCAGAGTGAGCCTGGAGGAGGCATCTGAAGTGCTTTGATAAAGTGCTTTTGAGAGAAAATGAACTCCCTTGTGGATTTAATGACATCAAAGAGTGAGTTGGCATCATAATGAATTCCAACTAAAACTCGTGGAAAAAAGAGAGAGAGGCAGCAAGAGAGAGAGAGAGAGAGAGAGAGAAAGAGTGAGTGAGAGAGAGAGAGAGAGAGTGAGTGAGAGAGAGAGCAAGAGAGAGAGAGAGAGAGATATTGAGAGAGGGGGGAAAATTCAACTATGATTATCACAGCCTTTTGTTTGACATTCAAAAGGCTGAGTGGGGCAACAGAGGATGAAAAAAAAAAAACACTTGTCCTTTCTTAAACTCAAACCGGCACATAGAGAAAAGAAAAATAACAGCCATTTGAGGATTTGAGGATAGTGTGTTGGTAGTTACAGACACAGCCACAGCCACAACTCTGGGCCCAAGAACATTTTTGGGCCATCAGACACAGTATGTATTAGTGTGAAGGGTATAAAAGAATCGGCAGCACTATGGAGACCCTCCCAGTGGCCATTATCTGCTGTGAAAAAGGCAAAACAGCATCAAAACAAATCCCATGATGCACTATTATATATGGTCATCAATGGACTGATAAAAGGACATTGTGAATGTAGTCGGTGTTTATTGACTTGACACCCTCCAGACGTGTCAAGCACATTTTTTTTTTCTTTTTTCGTTCTCTTTAGCATTTTTAAAACTTTTCTTTGTTTATGGTGAACACCAGCCTTACTCATCAGTACCATGACTTCAGGTCTTCCTCTTTTTACTCCTCTTCACCACTAGCGTTCCTTGTTCATGTGGTACTGCGCAGCTTCGGGTTCCTTCCAAAGAAAAATGCAACGGCCGTACGACACTGCAAGAGAGAGAGAGAGAGAGAGAGAGAGAGAGAGAGAGAGAGACAGACAGAGAGAGAGAGAGAGAGAGAGAGAGCGAGATCGAGTGAGCGCCTGCCGTGGGCCTGGCACCCGAAACCCATCACAGCCTGGCTGAGATCACCCGGCAAGGCACATAATTCCAGAAACTTCCGTGCCAAATTAAATAAATACCACGCGTTTCCAGGGTAGAGGAATCCCACGTCACCTCATGACAGTTGCATGTAAATGGCCGGTTCAGGAATGACTACATGGTTATTTCCATGTGATGCAGCAGAGCTGGGTGAGAGAAGACTCCCTCTTCTCTTTCACCAGAAGCTGGAGGCTTTCCTGGGTTATACAAGAGAGATACATTAGTTTGGTGGTTTATGGACAGCTGTCTATCCGCTGATGCCAGGTGGCACAAGCAAAACACCACAACACTCTGAGCTGAGTACATAGTGTTATATATCCATGTAGCTCTTTGTATGCAGTGACATTAACTGTGTTGCTGATTAATGTCATTTATAATATGTGATAAGCCCTCGCGCCATTCATGTTTTAGTAATAATACACTGGAGTGTCATAAAGGTGTTACTTGAGATTTGGAGAGAAAATTAAAAAACAAAAAAGAACTAAAAGAGGATACACAGAATTCATGGGTGTGGTAATACATAATACCTTAGTGAATCAGAAGGCTGAGGTAATTGGGTGGAGATAATAACCTCTCAATGGAAAAAGCCACGTAACTGTCTTAGAAAAAGTAGCTCTAACAGTCTTTGAGGAATGTGTCAAAGAGAATGTGCATTTTTGATTGGAGTTGTAAAGCATTTGATGCAGGTTTCTTCACAGGAGAGTTTCCACAGATCACGAGGTTGTTCTCCATCATTCAACCTTCTTCTTTGGTAGCTTCTGTATGGTTTATTTCAAAGTGAAATGACTCAGGAAATGGTACTGATCACTCAGTCAATCAGAGCTCCTGGCTTTCTAAAAAACAAACAGATTTTAACACAAGAAGAAATGCTATGGATGTTATTCATCAAACACAGTCCAATGGATGTGACCTTTCTCAAACTGGAAAAAAAACTGTTGGGGTTTTTTTTTTGTTTTTTATATTGGTGATGTTGACATTATTGCTGGCATGATGATATTAAAAGAGAAGAGCCTGCCATAAAATATTGAGAACTGATTATTAATGTGTGTGTGATAATCATGTTTGTGTTTTTCTCTCTATCAGATAAAGGAGGAGTATAAGTCTGTTAGTGATAATGCAGTGGAAAACTGTTCAAAATGTAGTGGAAAAGACATTTACAAAAGCTACACATGACAGTTACTAATCCATAACAAAGTTTAGTACCAAATCAAATTTTATGTACTTAAAAAAATATGTAGTAGTTAAAACAGCTAATATAAGGAGCCAAGTATTTGAAAAAGTTCTTGTGGAACTGTAATGTGGAATATTCTAGACTTCTGTAAGGCCTGTCCACATCTTGTGCTCAGTGGACATTACACCACTCTCAATGGTGACTAACTTTCTAACTGAAAATGCCTATATTCATTCATACCTGAGAAATGACCACAAATGGCGCACAAGGAGTAATTAATTCACACAGGAAACACAAGAGGTCCAGGAAGTAAAATACAGCTTCTGCTGCACAGCTATAGGGGGATTTGTATTTGAAACTGACCTCACTGTGATCTGCATTGACGTGATCACAAGTCGTGCTAGGTGTGTTTTTAACAGCTCTGCGTAACGGATAAAGAGAATTCAATGCACTAAACACACTGCAGAATTAAAAGAACTACACACAGTCCACATGGCATTAAGCCCCTCCCCCTTCCCGTTTCGCTGCAGTCAGAACAGGAAATGACATAATTATTGCATTTTTTCCCATGCCCACTTGTCCGACGATTGACCCTTACGGCCAACTGCTGGGAATGACCCACATGAGCACTAAGTGATTAGGGGTCCACAGAAGGGGGTGGGGGGTCACGACCTTTACAGTGTATACATGTGTCTGTGAGAGGGAATCTGTGGGAAAAAAACATTTATAAGGAAAAGCAGCTGAAAATAGCATTTCAGGAAATCTGTTAAACTAATTCTTATGGGGCGTTTAACAACTAAAGTGGAGCTTATCAGTTTGTTTCATAGCACTTGAAGTAACTTAGCATTGTGGATTAAGAGATTTGTTTTATTTGCATCATGTAGTTCCCGTGATCTTAATGCACTGGGTATTTGTCAGGGCTTTGATGACCTCATCATTGTCTACAGCTATGCTTAGTACACATTTGTTTCCCACAACACATGGGTCTCTCTTGCCTTCCTGTTACTACCTAGTGTAATAAGGAAAGATCATGAGGGAGAACCTCAAACCTCTCAGGGCAGTTCACTGTAGGCCCCTAACGCAGGCCAATGACATCATACAACTTCAGTGCTCTGAGGTCATATGAAAACGCCTTGACCCACGTTTCCTATGAGGAGGCGATGGAAGATATTAGGTGTCTCTGGCACTCCTGGTTTCTCTACCTCGAATTTGAACCTCAACAATATGGAGACGAAGACCAAGACGTGACGCAAGCAACCATGGCTGTAAAGGAGGTCTTTCCATCACTTAATGGGAAACTGGGCTTTGGTAGCAACCATTAACGTTCAAAGCCCCTACGTTTCGATAAGGAGTGCCGTAATTATTCTGTATGAATGAATCCAAATGTGAATTGAATTGCACTATGCTTATAATTCTCTTTGGCTGCCATGTGCGTATATTATGGGATAGAATTTTACCCTAATCGAGATTAGGTGCCATCAGCTCCACTTTCAACTTCCTGCAGTCCCACCTAAATGTAATTGGTTTCATCAGTGTCCTACTTTCGCCTGTATACTCTAGTGAAACCCTAGTGCACAAATTGGCTAAAGTGGGCAGTTCATATAAGGGTGATTCCTGCGTTGTAGAAGGAGTCAATACACAAAAGGTTTGGATCCACTGTGGTCACTGTAAAATGAGACTCAGTCCTGCTCTACACACCTCACTGAGGGGGGGGGGGGGGGGGGGGGGGGGGGGGGGGGGGGGGGGGGGGGGGGG